>LR736893.1:934939-993347 GCA_902654985.2 Oryctes borbonicus | reverse complement strand
ATCCGAATTGAATGAAAATAGAATCCGAATTGAATGAAAATAGAATCGTATCGAATAGTATCGGTGGATCGATTGCAACTAAGCAGAAACCTCTATCTCTTCGTTTTGGCGGGTTTCTCGAGCGCCAAAATTGAAAAAAGAAATGTCCATTTTTCAATTTTGAGACGCCGTAGCGTCCGAACGGTTAGACCTAGGGAGTTGAGATTTCCCTAACTTGAAGCGCCCGTCCAGACCTTTCGAACGAGCCCAAACTTATCCTCGTAGCTTGTCTGGTTGCCGAGAAAATCAACGTCGCTTCGGTAATGTATCAAACCGAACAATAGAAGAAAAATGGGAAATAATCCTGTCGACAATACCAAGTCAGTATCTAGGAACAAAAGGGAAAACAAGTGTGATTTGACTCAAATTGCAAACAAGACCTGATAGAGAGAAATAATGCGAAAATGAAAATGGACAGAAGCAGAGTACAAGAAAACGTAGGAACTTACGAAGAAAAAAGGAAAGTGGAGAAGAGGATTTTTCTACAGAATAAGAGACAACAACAAGGATAATAGAAGAAAAAGATAAAGAAATGCGAAACTTTTATCAAAGAATCAAGAACTCAACACAAACCAACAACCCAAGAACAATCTATTGCGGAAATGAAGAGGGTTTACTTTTGCGGGAAATAAGCCAAAAGTTAGTCAGATGGGCGCAATACTTCGAAAAGCTACTTAATGAAAGGGAAAATGCAGGGAGAAATTGAGATAACAGAACTACATGAACAGAAAGAAATGTAAGAACCAACAAAAAATTAAATAAAAGGTGACAAACGGCTTCAAAAATAATAAGAGCAATGTAGTCTAGATGTTCTTGACAGTTAGCTTCGAAGCCGTTTCGAAATATTCATTCTAAAACATTCCAGACCACTATGTCTGCTCGCGTTTGCAGTAGTGTCTCGCAGCGCCCACTGTTGCGCCCATGTTGTAATCATTTTGACATGTTCTATTGCAAATATACGAGAACATCCTATATTTGCCACCCACACGTGTACTTGCTAGTTCCTCTTGTTTGTTTATTCTACATAAGGGTTTTTAGATAGAAACATCAAATCGTTTTGAAACTCTTCCAAGTCAGTCTCTAAGTTGCACTAGACAAAATTAAAGCAAAATACAATTCACTCTAGTTCACACCATGGCGTTGAAGTAAACTTCCTGTTGACGTATTTCTAAAGCAATAAATCGCGCAACGAAAACGCTTTTAAATCTGTACTCAACAATCGCAAATAGCTTGCCTCACCATGGCTGACTTCACACACGTCCGCTTCACTACCGTAACACACGAACAGCGGCAACCGTCGGGACGCCAAAAATAGACGCCCCAGTACGCATTGGACGTTAGTTACGATTCCGTGTGATCCTTCCTTTTGTGCAATAATTGCTTCGCACCGTACACGAAACGCCATGTTTACCGTTGTGAACGGGAGATGATAGATTCCAGCTACCGATCCAGTACCGCTTGAACATGTCAAACGTTTACTCTTCGGATCCGGAAGGGCTGGAGCACAAGGGGCCCAGTTTCTGCTCTCGCCTGCTGAAATACTCATGGAAGACGATCTCGTGTTTGTTCTCGCACATTACATTAGTGTCGATGGTGGTTTCGTATTGCATCTTGGGAGCGCTGACCTTCGAGAAACTGGAGAAGGAGAATGAGATTAAGGTAAGGGATAGGCGGAAGTTTGTGTTTATTTTGGTAGAGTGGTCTTGAATTATGGGGGCGTTTTCTAATTTCATAGATGAGAGTAAGGAATATATTCAGTAACTTACTAAATCGTTTAAATAATCTCAAATAGATAAAAATTTCATTTGTTTAGAAACAAACGAAAAACAATTAAATAAATAAATTGAAAATTGAAAAAAAAGTGAAAAACATTCCTATTGTTAATATCTCAGGAAATTGTTATTAATTATAAGATGCGAATGGTGACACGAACCTATCGGAAAATTACCCCAACGAACACATCCTATCAATGGGCCAATTGGTACAACTATTAGCTTTGCAAAGTAGTCAAACAAAAGACGTAGGCTTTTTTAAAGCTTACGCAAAAAGAAGCAAAATGAGCGAACATTGTCACCCTAATACATTTTTTAGATCTTTCAACTAGCTCGTGTATGTCTTCATAATAAATGTGTTTGAAGATACGCCGAAATTGCGTCCTTTACTTCTTTATTGGTCGTAATTTCCTTCCGCGCAGTTCTTTTTTTAATTCTTGGTAACAGGTAATAATCACTCGCAAACAAGTCTGGACTATAAGAGTAGGTGAATCTAAAATATCGAAGTTCGCCCTATGCAGGGCAGCTAATGCAACTCGACTCTCGGGAAGAAAAATATTGTCATTAATTTTACCTCTTCCTTCTTTAATAACTTCTTTTAACCGTTCTTTCCGTTCTTTGTAATCTAACAACAGAATTCCTTCCAGTTCCAAGTTCCAAAAAATGGCCGCCGTGAATTTTGGCCGGCTGACTCTAACACCTTAAACTTCTTAGGAAGTGGTGTGTCTTTTTTATGCCTTTGTATGAACTCAAATTCATAATATTGAACCCAAATAACAATTTGACTCAATACAGCATCGCTGGCTTCATTTCAGGAATCCAAAAACGCAATGCAGCCTTAGTCATCCCACAGTGATCACGAAGAATTTAAAAATGGTTGTATCCGATTCTCTGATTATTTCTGCGAGTTGTTTCTTCTTTAGCTGGGCATTTTCCAATATTAATTTTTCGATTTTTTTAATAAGTTCTGGAGTGGCCTCTTGGATAAATTACCCCAAATCTTCTTCAAGTAATTTCCCGCCTTGGTTAAAGAGACTGTGCCACTGATAAGACATAGTTTTCCCGGGCAAGAATGGCCTAACGAGTATAAGGGTCCATCTAGTGGAAGAAAGCCCGATTCCTATTAGAAAATTCCTTCCTTTAGCCAAGTATCTTTGGGGCGTAGGAATAAGAAAATTAGTATGTTTTTTTTTACACAAAAGTCTTAAATACTACTTTCTACCATACCCCCAAATTGTACAAGTTTTCTGAAGGAAAAGATTAATTATTACACGTACCATGTGGTGATGCTAAGTAGCAACAATAATCAGTCACTATTAACACAAAACATTTACCCTCACTTGGCCGCGCTTATTAGGGAAGAGATTCAACTGAAAAATGAAGTAGGCGGATATGTAAGGACATATTGCAGCCAAATTTATGAGAAGAAACCAACACATCTCAAACCTGTATTTCTTTACTTTAAAAAAGTTTCTCAAACTCTCTAAAGAGTTACTCAACCTGAGGCTTCACAAAGAAGCCATCTTTAATTTTGACTTCATGCTGGTCGACTCTTATCTATGGCTTTTACCGAGGGTTCAATCACACCGAGCTTGTCATATGAAGGATGAATGATGATTTTTTGCGGTACTACGAATGGCTCCTTCAAGCTCCGAACATATCAGCAAAACCACTACCTTTAAAATTTCGTAACCATGTATTTATTTTACTAAATTGCATTTTATTACACGATAGCACCTATAGAACGAACAAAACGTTAAGTTCATTCAGAATTGGATATTTTCGCATAAGAAGCAACCCACTGTTAGTGTTATTGGAGGTAAAGCGTAGATTTGAATTTGGCAAAGTTACTAAATGTTGAACCTTGAGAGGAAATGAACCTGTTGTGGTGTTGATGTTCGAGAAAAAAAAAAACGAAAATGCTTAGCTTGTATATCACGTAAGTAGGGGTGTAACCACGCATAAAAATATTTATAAAATAAATAAATATAAAAAAAATATTTATTAAATTAAAAAACTCTATTCAAAGTTACTCAATATAATTCAACCTCCTTTTGTTCTAGTTTAAAAAAAACACGAAAGGATAAAATAAATAATTCCTGATACAAATTTGTACTTCTTATAACCTTATCATCAACATTTGCCAATACCTTCTAATGTACCTCTTCACATTCAGTAAATTTTCAATTCCCTTCTTTTAATCCCAATTCAAAAAGAAGTAAACAGTCCATTTCACCGAAGAACAAAGACTTTTATGTGTAACTGCTGTAGTTGGTTATCGTGAAAGCATTTTACTTCAGCGGAAGAAGTATAAACTTAAATAGTTTGTAAGCGAGTTACGCCATCCTAATGTTGAATTTCTTAAGAGACGGTATTATAAACTAAAAAGCTAAAAGGAGCTTCCGAGGAAGTTCCATGAAAATTGTTTTTCGCCGGTTCGGAGAAGTTTATGAGAATTTAATTGCCAACTCTAAAACAACTAGTCGTTGCAAAGTGAAGGCATGTTGCCACTTTCTAGTTATTTTACTTGGTAAAAGGGAGGATAATTGATTTTGAAATGATTTTTTTTTGTTACGTCGATTACAGGAAGTAATTTTTGAGTGAAGTCGTAAAAAGTGGTGTGTATTAATTGTTAAAAATGCAACGGTAATACCATAGTTTATTCCTCAGACTTAAGTTAGCGATATAAGAAAAGCTCAGTAATACTGATAATATATGAGAATGTATTGCTTTAACAGATAAACGCTTCTGTCAAAAAATAAGTGGTTTAATAATAAATACATGTTCAACGTCAGCTCCCTCACTGTTAATATACGTTCTCATCCTTCGCTTAATTTTATTGAAGGTCTTCCTTAAATTTTGTGATATATTTGCCGATTGATGAGTGGTATGAGGGCGATTTATAAATATCCGACATCATCCGGGAACATTGTTGAAAAATCTACTAAAGAATTCACTTATTATACGGAATTGCAAAATTTAGAAATTTTGCCTGAAATTCTTCTAGATATTGCTGCAAATGCAAGTTTATTATGAATTTGTCGAACATTTATTTGACACTCTGAGTTAAGTTTACGAACCTTAACCATTGAAAATGGCAGCCATGGCCAGTAAAGTAAGTTTTGTCAAATGATTATAAATTAAATAAATATAGCAATAAGAATGGTTTGCTGCGATGGACACCTTTTGAAGTTTTTACAAAAACAACGAAAGAAAAAAAATTGCTTGGCATAAATGGTTTTATTATTCGGGATTGATTTAGATATTTTTGGATGCGTTCAAGCCCATTCTTGTCATATTTTTTTCCACTCTGAGGAGGATATCTCCAAAACATCGTTTTTGAAGGCTTCAACAGCTCCTTGAGGTGATAAAGATCGCTCTGCACACATTTTTTATTTGACATCCAGGAACAAATTTCATCATTGATTTCTGGCAAACAAATTGTTGTATACCATTCAGCATTAAGTGTTCTTTGATCCTCCAAAGCAATGCTTCGTATAGCAAGTTTCGTATGAATATATCCAAGTTTCGTTACCTGTTACGGCGCTGCATATGGATTTTGAAGTTCTCTTGACGAATTTTCTGACCATTTCCTTACACCAATTAACACAAGCCTTTTCTCGTGGTTGAGTCAAAGTATGCGGAATCCATCACATCTAAATCTTCCTAAAAAAATCGAAAGTACTGCAGTACTTCAGTATGTCTAAAAATGCCTGTATCACATGATGGATCACATGCCGACCTTCTTGAATCATGTTGCGCACAGATTTTAGTCGATCTTCATAGAATTCATGACTGATGGAAGTACGACCACGACGAATTTCTGCAATCCTATATTTTATTTTCAGATGGTGTTGAACGAAAGGATTCGAAGCATTATAATTGTGGCCTTTACTAAAATCGTAAAAATTATTCAACATTTAATATGTTTGGCACAATCTTTTGAACAATTTACAACCAATGGGATATTTATCCTTTTCAGTTTTATCTCAAATAAATCCTCACTCGGGCCATGCCAAGTGAACTAATTGGTACAATGTTGTTCCAAATAAATTGTAAGACAAAATTTCATGTCAATAAACTAACACTGATTTCCTAAGTCCAATACTGTTTACCCCAACTGCTCAATACGATCTCCATTTATAGTTATACACCACAGTATATAACATTTTGAGTTAATTTGTAGCAATTTGCTCCTTAATAGTGTTTTTTTAACTCTTCCAGGATTCTTGGCCGCATTCTAAGCATTAACTTTTTTTAATAATATCAAAACCTGAATTCACACCAATTGGTGGCCATAAATTTTCTAACTCACGAACTTGAAAAGCAGCAGTTCGAAAGTCTCTAACCGGTCGCTAAATGCGTCGAGGTGCTCCATCATGCGCAAAAATTATGTTTTCAATTTCGCTCTCGTTTTAGAGGTTGCATAACCTTTTAATATGTGCAGGTACCGTTAACTAGTAGCAGTTGTTGCCGATCTGTATTTGATTTTCCTGAAGAATTTCTGCAACTTGGGGATTTCTAATCCTGTTCTTTCAAATTCGCTAATCGAATTATTCATTTTTCGTTATTTTACAGTGGTTTGCTCTCAAATTCATTGTTGGAATTCAACTCGTTTGAATTTACGTTAAGATCAATTTTATTTTGAGAATAACTTACTAAATTGCAATAGCTTTCTTTTGACGCTTGTAACTATTCTTGATTGTCATAACGAAACTTATATTTCACGTAGATACATTAAAATGTCATTATTCTAGCAACTATGATCCAATTCCTACTTACAATTATTTAAATTTCCTAAAATTACATCAAAACTTAAAGAAGTATATTTCCTCTGTGACTTTGTGACAACTCCGGACATAATATTCGATCATATGGTATTATTTATAATCTTGTAATTGCCTAACAAACGTGCCAGATAAACCGTATTTCTTTTGTTCCATAAAGTAAGATTTCGTAGAGAAAAATGTCTACTTCAATCTGAAAAAAAAATACGAAATAAACTCGAAGACGTTTTATTTCCTCCTAAACACCAACGAATGTTTGCTTAACGCGTTCTTTTTTAAAATGCTTGATTTCAGGGATACCCACAAACTTTTAAGCTCAATGGTTCAACCTGTGTATAAAGAGGCAAATATTTAATTTTTTTCGAAGCACCACTGTCCCAATTACTAAGCACTAAAGCCTTGCATTCAATCCAGAAGTGATCCCATAAACTGATTTACATATTTAATTTGCTTTACATCAATTTATTGACTCAATAGTTGAGTGTAGGCTTTCACGACCGTAATCCATAGTAGAAATGTCTTTCGGGTGATGTCGCGTAGTTAATATTTTACTTGACGTTTCGCTGACCATGCTGTCAGCTTCTTCAGAAGATTTCTAAAGACTTGTTTATTTAATTTATTGACTCGAATAGGCAAGAATTTCTACGTAGCATTAAAATTAAAGCTGCGACTTCTAGATGCAGCAGTAATTAACTAGAATTAAAAAAAAAACTTAAGTTTTTGCGTGTTTTAAATAATTTAATACAACGATCAACTTAGCTTATATTTATTTATAAATTAATATTAAAATTATTCACCACCCTTATATTCTAATATACGAGGAGTACGTCACTGTCGCCAATATCAAAGACCGTTACATTCTTAAGTAAAATTTGCTGTGATCATTTATATTACAGGTAACACGTACTCTAACGCCATCTTGTTAACACTAACACCAATAAACACTACAATTACCTGTCGACATAAGCATCTTTATCAAACTCTGTACTTTTTTTAATTCATCCAAAGTATGGAAAAAATAACAATTAAAAAAAATAATAAAACGCCTCAAAATATAACCTTTATTTGTTCCAGGTGAAGAAGAATATAAGCAGCATAAGAAACTACGCAATTGACAAGCTATGGAACATCACCTACAACGGTTCTAGAGTACTAAGGGAGGAGCACTTCATCCAGAACTCAACTGAGATCCTCAAAAATTTCGAACACGATTTACTGACAGCCATCACAAGACATGGTTGGGATGGAGATGAGAATGTGGAAAAGGTTCAATGGAATTTACCAGGAGCGCTGTTTTATTCCATCATCGTTATAACCACTATTGGTGAGTATATTTTCTTTATTTGTTTTTTTTTTTTATTTCAAATGGCGAAGACGCCTTGATAACAACTACAATAATTTATTAACAACATAGTTATTGCTAGATAATTTAAATCTAATTGGCATTAGCATTAATTAGCATCTATTGTGGTTTCCTTGATCTCGCATATAAACTCCCGATGTTATCGTAAGGTCCTCCTGGGCCTATTAAAACGCCATTACTAGGATACTTGGAAGCACCTGAAACAACACCACAACAAAAACGTTTAGTTATTTATCAAATTAAATTAAATTAATAAATTATAAATAAATAAAAAAATTAATAAAAGAAAAAATTACAAGCATTAGAACCTTAATATGAAGCGAGAACCAAAGGTTTTTTTCAAATATTAGTTTGTACCAATTTAAAATAACTACATTCCCTACTCCAAACCAAGAATAACTAAATCAATCAGGAAAATGTAGGAAAGGAGTACGTTTTCTGATCCACATATCGATACTCCTCAATTGTTAAATACCTACCATGTGGTGATCCTAAGTGTCCTGTAGGTCCACCTGGTCCAACCAAAACGTCACGATCACGATCAGCGTATTGAATAAGCACTTGATCATCATAAGGCCTACTCGGTCCCACTAAAACACCGTTATCAGCAGAATGGACAGGCCTACTTGGAGGTGGCCCGACGTTCTTAGCATAGCAGCAATATTGTTTCCCAACATCACATTGTCCCTGTAATAAGAGTACAATCAAATATCCAATCAATGTAAAAACTTAAATGGCATCGTATTTAAAATGTTGGAAATCGAGTCGTAGGAGTTCAGACATCATCCAATCGCGTTTAAAATTCCGGATCCTGTTTTTCATTCCTTTTTACTTTTTTCGATCCGACGATCTGCTCCGAACATAGCTCTAGCGAGTAAGGAATGCACTTCCGGGTTGAGTTTTAAATGCAGCGGATTTCGTTTTCGTTGACACGCGGACGACTATTCGAATGGATGATGTTATCTGAGAATGTCACCCAGATATCTCGTCGAAAAGTTTTTCCGATAGGTCAATTTCTACGCCGACTTCAACATCCGATGAACTTCTACGTGTTCGGAAAATTCTACCACTAAATTCAAATATTTTACTTCCTGCAGATATCGTTACACACTGACATTACTTTATAGGTCTAGAATGGATGATGTAGCACTAGTTATCGTAGATAATTTTCTCAGTATATACGCTGTGTCATCGGATAACTCTGCTTTTGTGAATAGAGATTTTACGGAATTTTCTCGTTATGTGGTGTCATTATGGGCTTGGTTTAAAAATTTATTGAAATACACTGAATTTCTCAGAGGTTTGTGACTACCCACAGTTGTATTTTTTTTTTTTTGATGGAGCATATATCACATCTTTGAAATCTCCGTAAAATTCTGAGACAAGAAATAAGAAAAAAAAATGGCTGATTTCTAACAAAGAAGTCGAACAAGCAATCTCTCAAGAACAAAGAAAAGAGGTTGTTTTAATGTTTTTTTTGCTTTGTTACAAGTTTGTTGTTTGCCATGAAAAAGATAAGGTAATGAAATAAAGACAATAGAGGACAAATATAAGAGAAAAGAAATAGAAAAGAGATAGTTAGGTAGAAATTTAATTAGCGGCGAGAAGAAAGTGGCAGGCAAATGGAAAAGAATTACTAGACGAAGGAGTAGAAGAAGCCCTTATTTAAACCTAACAAACGGATAGGAAGCATTTGAAGAATCTGCTAGAGAAGAAATAAGCTTTGGACAGAGCGGAACAACCGCCGAATATATAAAATATGGTGGACCGTTGCTAAGAGAAGAAATTTGCGAAATAGTAAAAGATATTTGGGCTCAGGAGGTAATGCCATAAACCTGGATTGTGACAATTACAAAAGGACTGCTTTGTTGTCACTTACAAAATATGAAGTACCAACATACTGTAATGCTACAAAATAACAACAACGAGGTTAGCTGTCATCAGCGCCAGATTCACTTCTCATCTTGGCATGCCAACCTATCGGGTATGAAGGTCCATCTGTTGGTAGGAAACCTGATCCCTAGAGGAAGATCTCTGTGTTTAGCTGAATATTTCTGGGGCGTAAAAATAAGAACATTAATAAAGTCCAGCCAACGACAACCGTGGGGAAGGCTACGTCTTAGCACGTCTATTTTCGTCCGCTGAAAGAGTGTGTAGGGACATTCCCGGATTCACGACCCGCGATTTTTGAAGAAAATTTAGAATTACGAAAAATTAAAAAAATTTCATATTGTCAAAACATTACAATACATACTGTTTGCGAATTTTAAAAAAGGATACGAATTTGATGGAAGGAAGTAATTAAGGCTCTCAAACAATCACAAATCACAGGAAAACTGATGATATTAACGAATATAACATAACAAAGGAGGATGTTTATAGTCAAAATAAATGGAAACACATCTACCGAATATGAAATAAGGGCCAGTTTGTGTCAAAGGGACCCTTTGCCAACTCCACTATTCAACGTGCTTTTAAAGGGCGCAACACGTGACAGGGAAATCTATGCAAAAGGATCATTCTTCACAAAAAATCAACAATTGTCTAGCCTAGGCGGATCATATAAGACTCATAAAAACTGGATAAAGGTCATTGACGCAACTCTAACTAGAGAAAAAAGCACTACACATAAATACAGACAAAAGTAATTAGATAAAATTAAAGGGAAATCACAAAGAAAAAGAAGAGGAAGGATTACAAGTTAAGATTAACGAAGAAGAAAATATGGAATTTAAAGAAGTGGACAGCTTCATATATTTAAGAATATTAATTAAAAATAAATCCAACGAAGAAGCGGAGATAGGAGGGCTCGTTTTTATATTCCCGAACTAGGAATGAAAAAAAAATATTAGAACGGCAGGGTTCAAGTGTTTCGTGAACGTTATCGTTTCATGAACACCTCTAGTGCATTATAAAAAGATTCCTTTAGTTTGTCTGTTTTTTAGAGATTTGGAAATAAAAAATTCGACAACAGCAACTTTTAAAAGTCTTGAAGTCTTATGAAGGGGTGCATTGTTATGAGGCAACAGGACACTTTGCGTCAATTTTCCGCACTTCAATAGACTCACTGATACAATGAATTAAACTTGCACAATGCTCTCCTGCTGCCGTACTATCCTTATTTAGATAATCAATCATTAAAATTCCTTGAAAATTCCAAAAAATAATTGCCATTATTTTGCTTGCAGAAGAGGTGATTTTAAACTTCTTGGGAGCGGCCCTTAATATACTTTTTGACTTATGCTCAAAATGATGGACCCAAGTTTCATCTCCGGTGACAAGTCCATTGATAATTAAATCCGGTTCTCACCTCTCCATCCAGATACGCGAATCCAGATAGACGAAAAATAAAAATAAGTCCTGTTCTAAGGCCAGCTTCATTGTAAGAAACGGAAACATAGGCGAGAAACAAAAAAGTACAAACAAAAAAAAATATTTGGCCAAATTTTTCGAGGGAGACGAATCGTAGTTGGAAGAGAAATGCAAACGAGCAAATAAGCGTATTGCATATTTAATGAACCAAAGGTCAGTGGCGTAGTAAAGGCGAGACAAAATTTGACGGCAGTCTCTGAGGCAATAACATGAAAATTTGGAGCAAGACCGTTCAGGTTTTTCTTTGTTTATTAAGTACGGAGCATAAGTTCAACTACTCTCTTTCTGAGCATTGAGAAAATTTTAAAGTTATTTTAAAATCATTAAAGCCCTTGCAGCGCCTTTATGGCGCGGCCCTTCATACAATACGTCCCAATTTTCTTGAACTGTAAAATCATGCCTACTGCGTAAATGGTAGAACGTTAAAATCTTCAGATAAAGATGTTTAAAACAAATATATTTCCGTATATGCAGGCTGATCGATAAATAAGTACTTACTTCGTTATTTTAAAAAATGCAACTTTGGAAAATTACGAACGTATGAGACATTCTGTTTGTTTAAATCCATCACACAATGAAATCAAATAACTAATTACAACACTTCCATTCATAAAGGCGTAATTTTCCGAACCCGAAATGACTCACCCTATATACACATACAGAGTGCTCAGGATTTAATCACTAGAAATTGAATTCATTTTATATTACACTTACATAAGCTACGCCATGACTGTTACAGTTGAATCTCTCTGTACATCTGCAGGTGTCGTAATATCTGAAGGGTTTTTTATATGACGGTCCTGTTAATATGGGACCGCTGGGCCCAGGTGCTACACCGAAGTTGCCTCCGTGGCCTCCGGCATAATTGGGCTTGCCATATACGCCAAAAGTACTGTAATTATAGAATATTTAAAGTAATAAGTTTCGCACCAAACCTTTTTAGCGCCTTCGGGCAAAATACTTTTATGTGCTCGCTCGCAAATAACACGTTCTGTAATTACCAAATAATAGATATTAATATTTAGCATTCAAGTTAAAAAATTATTCATTACTAAAAGCAACACTGCGTGTGTTATTTCTAGAAAGTTGCATTAATTTAAGGTATTTAATAAATCTGATTCAATAGAATTAAGCGCCAAATTCTGAAGATATTCTTGTGACATTGATGATCTTAGGTAGTTTTTAGTTATTTTTAGTTTTCAGAAAGATAAAAATAGGCATAGTTAATGAAATATACAGCGCTATCGGAAATGCTTGAATTAATCTGTTTTTAACTCGTATAATTTAATGTCTCATTTGGAGATGACGTTATCTCTGGACCGAAATTTTGGAGCAAGACCGTTCAGGTTTTTCTTTATTTATTAAGTACGGAACATAAGTTCAACTACTCTCTTTCTGAGCATTGAGAAAATTTTAAAATTATTTTAAAATAATTAAAGCCCTTGCAGCGCCTTTATGAGTCGCGCGGCCCTTCATACAATGCGTCCCAATTTTCTTGAACTGTAAAATCATGCCTACTGCGTAAATGGTAGAACATTAAAATCTTCAGATAAATGTTTAAAACAAATATATTTCCGTATATGCAGGCTGATCGATAAATAAGTACTACTTACTTCGTTATTTTAAATAGAACACAATGAACGTTGTTAGACTTTTAGTTTCTCCATTTAAAAAATATACCGACATAACATGCTTATTTTTAAACTAAACTTAATCTATCCACATTTACATCGAAATTAGCGAAAAACATACGAAACCTGTATTACGTTGATTCCATTATAAAGAAAGCATAAACTAACAAAGTAGGTACCTAGTTCGCTTGTTGCTGGATTAAAACCAGATTTAATTATTAGTAACATTTATTTTTGTAAAATGGATGATGGATTCACTGACACTAAAAAGGTTCGGCCTCATTTACGCATGCCCACTAGTTATTAGCCTTCATCTAATACAATCCTCAACATAGCTAGTTATTACCTATCGGGAGAATAATACCCTGTATTTGGCCCGGGTGGGACATAAGCATGTCCACGATCTACGAGAAAGCTCCCCGGCTCACGTTTTGGGAAATGCGGTCGATTATTTTCGAACACCTCGTATCTGGCTTGTCGCTTTTCGGCGTAATCGCCAGCGTCGTCGTCTTTGGACCAAACCCATTTGTCTGGATCTTCGCTCCTGACAGGTCCAGCAGTTAACAGCAATAGTAGTGCTGCTACTAATAAGCCGTTGATTACTGTAAAATAAATGTACCAATGAATTAAGCTTCTTAATGCAGAAAAAAATTATTTTAAAGTAAATCCAAACATTTTTACGACAAGTGCATAAAAACGTTGCAAACAAATTTATGTATTCGGATAGTTGAGTGTAGGCTTTCACGGTTGTAATCCATAATAGAAATATCTTTCGGGTGATGTCGTGTAGTTAATATTTTACTTGACGTTTCGCTGAAATCTTCTGAAGAAGATTAAAGTAAAATATTAACTATACGACATCACCCGAAAGACATTTCTATTATGTATTCGGATTTAGACTTTCTCAAAGAATGGTAACAAGGCAAGGATAGTGGATAACATTTTGTTCCTAATTTTTTTTTGTAAATCTTTCACTTTGACGTGCTTCTTATTAAGGCATTTTTAATACTTTTTAGATTAATATAACTCTAAACTGCATCCAAGTTTAAACATATTAAATGATTTAAAAAATCATCTCGTATGCCGCTTCCCTCAAAGAACTTGATGCTAGGCAACATAATCACAACAATTATCAATCTGTTCAATATCTTTATTTATTTCTGCATTGTTGATACTTTCATTCTTCGTTCTCGCTATCATTTTCTCTAATATCTGTCCCTTTCGTTATTCTTTCACTTTGTTTACTTCATCGGACTTTCTTGAAATTAGATGTGAGAGGGATTGTATAGTTTCTACATGGCAGAGCTCCCACAAATCTTATGTGAGAAGTTTACGAATATTTAGATTCTTTCCTTTGGAGCCATCTGAAAACCTTAGTTTATTGCAAAGGAGAACTGAGCCACATGTACAATTACAGAGTTACAGAGGCGCCTAAGCAATGCTTGCCAAATTGTTCGCGGACGGCCGAACCACGTTAGACAATTTTTATTAATTTTTCGTAGTTACTAAAGTTCGCCAGTTTCCGTGCGCTACACAGGCGTCCATATGGGAGTGGTCGTTCGGGTGTGTGATTCGTAATATAACTTATTTTTGGAAGTTCTATATAGACTATCCTTAGCAAAATAATTTAATTTTGTAAGTTCTGCAATCTATTAAAATAAACGCCTCATCTTCTAGAACATCATGTATAATTTCGAAATTATTTTTACCTTTAAATCATCAGTGTGCGAGTAATTAAAGTGGTAAGCAGTGAATATGTTATATTAATATAATAATTATATAACCCACATTTTTGTTTGAATACGAAAAACTTTCTTTTTCATGGAATATTTTCATACTTTAACATAGAATAACTCCCACACAAATGATCTCACGCCATTTATAAATATAAGGAACTTATATTTATATATTTATATAATTTTATATTATATATATATTTATATAATAGTTAATTCTGATGTTAAAAACTGATTGAGAGATTAATTGAAAGTACATAGGAAAAGAATTAAATTCCGCGTAAAAGTAATTCTAATTCCAAACATTATTAAACGCTACACGTCGGATCTTAACGTAATTACTTATAGCCGTAATTAATGATTTAAAACGCTAATTAAACGTGCAATCCTGTAATTGGCCATTACGCAAGAGCCGCGTAAAAAGAACAATAACACCCATACGGCTTCTCGTTCGTACACAAAAGAAGTGTAACGATCGTTATGAACGCAAAGAAACTTTACCCGTTTGATTTCTAATTAACCGAGACGGGATTCTTCCGTCGATCTAGCGGAACTGATCGAGTGGAATTTCACAATTTCCTCCAAGGGATGGAAGAAGAGACGTTTTCCATTTGTTGCTAATCATTTGCGCTGGAGAAACGAAGTAGTCGTAATAATAGTTCCGTGAAACAAATGTATTTGCAATTTAGATTAAGGTATGGGTATATTGAGATGGGCAAAATGGATTGGAAAATACTTTTAAGCTAGCTACGGAAGGATATTTCAAAGCTCTTTTTTTAGAAATGATTATTAAATACAAAATCTACTAAATTATAATTGTTGCCAACCAGTGTTGCTTGCAGTCCTTTTTCTATGTTTTCTTAACGAGAAAATATGTAACGAAATGGATTTAAATTGAAGAAATAAAATTATTTATAAAAGGGATAAATACTAACTAATTATTATGTTCGCCATTTACGTAAGTGAGACTAAAAAAAAAAACAATTAGAAAACGAAATAACGATATACTTGAACTGCCACCTTATCACCCTAAATTTAATCCTTTCAGAAAAGTTCGAGCGAGTTTTAAACAATTTGCGTGACGCAAAAGAAGAATATACAGTGTGACCTATTTCAGATGGAAGCAGCCCCGTAAAACCTACATTTTACGAATTTTTAAATTTTTTAATACGTGGTGGATGAAAAAGTCTACAATTTCAGAAATTCATCTGCATTTCCAAGGCACACTATGATTATTTTTCAAGTTCGAAAATACCAAAATTTTCTTAGAAATTTTGTGTGAAAATAGACTTTGTGGTATTCAAAAGAAAATCGTTTTATTTTAATATAGAATGTAGATTTACAGGATTGTTTCCATTTCAAATGAGTCACACTGTATACTAAAAAAACCTGTCTTAATATTAATGAGCTGCTCGACAAGTTGCTCCTCAGAGGAACAAAACAACGAGCATAAACATCAATACTGAGATCCACAGCATTCTTTGGATGTGAAACTTCGGACAGCGAAAGCTATATTCAATTGTACAACGATAAGAATTTTTCTTTGTGATTTAGCTTATAAAAGATTAACACATCTTTACCATCATCGCATCCGTATACCGTTGGATTAGTCTTTTGTTACGAACTTTACACAGTTTTTCTCTGTTCTACGATGTTATCCTACTTCCTCGTCTGCGTATCTCACCGGCACAGATATTTTTGACAAGATATAATTTTCCCTACAAAGCAATAAGTATCGTGCTGTACTTATTATTTTTTTTCCTTAATTGTGTCTATGTACGATAGACTTGAGACTAAAAGGCCTATCGTCCTAGTTACTTTATTTGAACCCCAGATATTGAAATTGTGTTCCAAACTTATTAGAATAATATTAATAGAGTTTTGAAAAATTACAAAACTACGTAGCCTTGTTCCACTTCAAGCAGTGTTACCTATTTATTTAACATTAGATGTGTAAATTTAGATGTGCAGCTATTTAAAACTCATGAAGTGGCTTAATTTATGAACGCTTTGTTAATTATGTTGTTAAATTAGTGTCTCTTTCCACAAAACAATTATGAAAACAGAAACGTAAATGCGTCGCGAAGTCAACTTATTCATTTTGGTAACTTTACGTCGTTTCTACAATTTACATTATTTTATCTACAATAATTATTTCTTGAGGATTGTAACAATTTTACTCTACATCTTAAAGTTTACATCACAATTTTTTTTTACTATTTAAAAATAATGAAGTAGATGTAACGTACGAACATCTCCATCGTTATGTTATGGAAATAAATTTGGAGGCTTTTATGGTATGTTATAAATAGAAGTGCAGCTGACGGAATAAGACGACTTCTTTTGTATAAGGTTCTGTACAACATTAATAACCTGTATAAACTTCTTTTCTTAAATTGTTGTATCTTCATAAAATATGTACCACATTCAGATCTCAATCCCCTACCGTTTTTTGTTTTTTTTTTTTTTTTTTAAATACCAGTTGGGAGGAACTTACCAAACAGGAGTTATTATTCGGCACGTAAAAATTCAAAAAAACGCGAAATGTTATTATCCGATTTTTTTTTTTTTTTAGTTGTTACATTACAACAAAATTCCCTTCACACACTATAGTAATCAATGCTTTTTTTAAATAAATGTTCAAAAGATGCCGTCCTGAACTTCCAAACATTTCCTGCTTCGTCTACGAAGGGCAGCCATTCTTCTTAATATTATAGAAAAAAGGAAAACAATTAAATGGTTGTGCAAATGTGTGTAGTCTCATGAATCTCTGATTACTGCAAATTTTGGATGACTCCTATGGAGTACTCTCCCATCCTGTAAAAACTGCAATTTCAAGTTCTCTCAGGTTAGCAAATGCAGGCATATGGCGTCGAATATGTCTTTTTACCACGTTCTGTTGGACTTATGTCCTTTTTTTTGATAGTCACTCGATAATCGCTATATGAACATTATTCAAATAATGGAGTACGTCTCTAGGCACGTTGGGTTGGTCATTATTTTGCATGAAAAAAAATAGCCTCTCACAAAAGGCATTGAGGGAGCTTCAATGTTCTCGAGATAAAAATCTGCGAAGAGGAACTAACTCCGTAATTACAGACCAAAACATTGGAATCTTTGATCTTGAATCTTCTCTCCAAACTCGTTTGCCTCCATGAGAAGATTTTGTGCTCACCTTAGACTCATCAAGGAATAAAACACGTTTCCAATCAAATATAGAGCAATTACTATGATTTCCAGTAAGATGCGATCCGGCATCTATGTTCTTTCTGGTAAACAGTGGCGCAGTTCCTGGTCTTTTACTGAGCAGTCAAGCTTCTTTTAACCTTCTTCTCACTCCTCGAGTTGAAATCAAAACATTATGAGTAGATTCGGGATCACTTTTAACACTGAGCTAGTAACTAACTTAGTTGTTACAGCAGATTGTCAAAAAAAAAAACGTTCATTTCTTGAACTGGTGCATCGTTTTTCGCCCTTACCCTGGCCTCCGAGGATAAATTCTCATTTCATTAAATCAAATCAAATCATGCGACTTATTGGAGGCTGATTTACTCCATACAAATTGGCAATATAACGCTGAGAAGAGCCTCCATCGTGTAATTTTACAACTTGCACTGCCTCATATTCCATCAAATTCCTAGGACGATTCATTTTAAACTTCAAACGACCCTAATCGAATCTCCAAAGCGCACAAACAACGAAAAACGCATTAAAAACAATTAATGAACAAGATGCCGCTTAACTTAATAATGTCAATTTAAAATTGTTAGATGGATACAGTTTGTTTGTCGAAAGAGGTCCAGTGGCCACTTCCAACGTTGCACGTAAATATACAAACGAATTAAAATATGAAATAATAGTGTGTTGTTGTCGTGCTTGTTATCGTTAAAGAAGGCAGAAGTTGGCACTAGAGGGCGTCAAGAAATGTCGAGTTTGTCGTTGTGGCATTAACTGAGGCAACAGCGATAGAAGGTAGAGATAAAAAATACTCTCGAAACCACGCTGATGACGCCGTGTAGGCAGAAACATGTCCGTGTGTTAGCGTATTTTTTTCTCTCCTTTTGTTGCGTTTGCCGTAATTATTCCATCAATACCACGAGGAAGCTAAGCTATCTTAGGATTATATTTTTTGGTTAAAGAAGCGTTTAATAAACGCTAATTTAACTGTAACAAATGTTAACTTTTCTTTCATCCGCAAACTACAAATAAGAAAGCATAATTTTTTAAAAGCACAATAAAAAAACAAAATATCATCTTTTAAAAACAGCTGCTACACTTTCATTGACGCAAAAAAAAAGCTTCTAACGAATGAGAATAAATTCAAATTACCGTCTGCATATTACACAGCAGGTTTAGAATATGTCTTCCATTAAATCTCAAATTAGTAAACAGTAGAAAAATAAAAGTCGAAAGTATCGTTTAAAAAAAAATAACTTTCAAAATAAACTGTGCTTTCAGTAAACTGAAACCTATATTAAAAAAGAACAGCGAATTCATAAATAAATTGTAAAAAGAAATTACGTGACGTGTTTATGTGCATCTCTGGAATAGAAAATCGGAATTAGTTACCAATATTATTATCAAACAAAGGATAATTTCCTACAAAAAAAAAAAAATCGTTTATCCTTCATTAACTTGCTTAGAAAAAAAAAGGCTTTGTGTATGTGAAATATCAACAGCGATACTCAAAGCATTTACCGAATGATTGGATATTGTTTACAAACGTAAATCAATGGCGATTCGGAAAGACGTTGCTTTGATTACATGTTTTTCGATTGATTTATTTTGATGAAACGTCGCTCTTGTCTGGGTAAAAAGAGAGAAGGGCACAAGAAATATTTATTGTTTTAATTCATTGTTTATGTAAATACCGAACGTGATAAAATATTGTTTATTGATTGTATTGTTAAGAGTGAAAAGGAACAATTACTTTGACTTGTTAATATGTCTTGAAGACATATTTGGCTAGGGAATATATTGGATAAACGAGCGCTAACATCTGCATGCTAGAGCGTAGCATAATAATTATTATCTTTATGCTCTTGACACATGATTGTTTAAAAGAGAATCTGGTCATGGTTAAAGAAAACATGTTTATTAAGAAATTCTTTGTATGTAAAGAACCAAAAAAAAATATTTTTAAATTAAATATTAGAAAGCAAAAGGAAATTAATATAACCAATAACTCTGGCAACTCGTGATAATTGACTGAAAGTCGTATTTTTGGAAGTTTTTTGAATTTTAATAAAAAATACAATTAAGAAATAAGAGTTGAGAGCCAGTTTCCTGGTACTCCTGGTAGTCATTCCTTTCCAAGTGATAATAAAATAATTAAGCTAGTTTTCCTTTGTGAAAATAAATCGTGAACATGTTGACATCTCAGATGAAGTTTTCATGTTTTCCATTAAAAAATTTCCAGTAACTTCACCTTTGAGCTTTATTAACTGTTTAGTTAGAATTTACTAACTTAAGAACCACCGATTTACGGCTCAAAGCTTTAGACTTTTTATGAACATTTCCGGATAAAATTCTGAATAGCGAACGGATTTTATCTGGTTTGAATGTAAAACACTGTAAAATATTAACATTTCCTGGCCTAAGATTTGCAAAGCTTGTATCAAAAAATTTGCAAAAATCAGTAACGTTTTTTAGAGTAACTTGTTTGTTATTAGATTAGCGAGATGTATCAGCCATTCCTTGCTTTCCTAGCAAGGATGTTACGTTTTTATAAAAGAAAAATAACTAGAACAACTTGTGTCCAGTCCAGTTTTTGTCTTAGCCAACAAAGGCTAGAAATAAGTCTTAAAAACAGCACAAAAATACTTGCCAATTTCTTTCTTAAGTGTTTATAGAATTTAAATTAAAATGGATACATTTAATTTAATTGGTTTAAACAATCCTTTTTTTTAGCAAACTGCCTTTAAAAAAACATTTTCCAATGAAATCTAGTAGTTTGTTGCCAATTCCAGAATTGAGAATGTTAAGGTACATCTTCTTCCTTTATTATTTATACATTGTCTGAATTATTTTTACGTCAGCGTTTTTAAGATTTCTAGGTAATTGTAGAAATACGAAGTGATTTAACATATTGCACAAATGATTTTAGCGCTACGACGGATACCTCTTCAACTTTTACAAAAACGATTAAAGAAACAAATATTTTGGTGCAAATCGTTTTATTGCTTTTCATTATTCCCTGTTAAGTTTTAAACACTTCTGCATGCCTTTGAACCAATTCAAGAAACGTTTTTTTTTCTACTCCGAAGGTGGCATCTGCCAAACCTGATTTTTGCAAGGCTTCAACAGGTTGTTAAAAGTCACTGTCTACGCATTTTTTGCTTGACATTCGGAAACAAAAAGAATTCATTAGGCGATAAATCAGGTAAATACCATCAACGACGCATTAATTTCATGTTTTTCTCCTTCAAATAATCAATTGTTCAATGTTCTGTGTGTGAATTGGCATTGTCATGATGAAGAATGATGCGACGTGTTGTACACCATTCGATATTAAACCAATGCTTGCGACATGTCCAATACAACGAAGGAAACAGGAAATCATGTTCTTGGAAGTGCTTCGAGACTGAACAATTTTTATTAGATTCAATTCATCTGAGGACACCCAAACAACTGATTGCTGCTTGTTTTCTGGCTCGTACAAATGTTTCGTCTTCAGTTACGATGTCGAATACGGATTTTGAAGTTCCCCTGTCGAATTTTTTGAGCATTTCCCTACTTGGGTTGGGTCACATTATAAGGAATCCATCTTTCTCAAAAATCTTTCTCACACCTAAATGTTCTTGCAAAATCGAACGGGCTGCAGTCTTGCATACACCCAAAGATTCTGCACCTCTCTATGAATCACAGGCCGATACTCTTCAATCACCTGGTGCACAACATCGGTGCTTTTCGGAACAAAAAACCGATTTTGGTCGACCTTCACGAAATTCATCGTTGACGGAAGCACGACCACGACGAAATTCTTCAAAGTGGCTGTAAACGATCTCCTCTGATGGCGCTCGATTATCAAAAGTTAAACGAAACGATTCGGGGCATTATTGTAACGTTAGCCCTGTATTAAAATAGGAAAAAATCATCCTACGTGAAATTTAAATTTTTTTACAAAATTGTTTCCTTTAAACGCTCATTGTAAACAAGCTACCCGATCGATTTCTGTACTGTCACTGCTTCAACAATAACAAATGACAAATTTTGCAAAAATAGGAATGTATAATCTCAATTTTTTGTAAAAACTTAAGGCGCTACTCGCGTATTGTTGTTGCTTTTCCTATTAGGACTCTCAAAGCCATAAATTAAAATCTTCTGGAAGCAAATTCCAGTGAAAATAAGTAAATTATGATTAACGAAAGTAGTACAAAAGTCACGAATGCTTATGTTGAGAATCTGTCTATTGGTGATGATTTCATATTAACTTTATCTTCTGAATTCTGTTGTCTAGTTTATTACAGACTGCATTAACGTCGCTATCTCATGTAAGTCTTCAATTCATAGACGTACCAAGAAAATTATAAAATTTCCAGAAGGGAAGATTTCTATTTTCAATAGACAGCTATTCTTATTATATGAACATATTCCTATGATACCATTGGCCAAATTGTTTAAACATATTATTTATTTTTATATTTAGCTCATTTTCGTTTCTAGTATCGACATTGATTGAGATATCATCGGAAAACTTTCCCACCCTCGCGATTTATGAAGATGAACATAAATAGTTCCTAACTTATTAAAAGCTTAATATTCGTACCGTCCAAAACTTTAACAATATCCAGCATTATAGAACAGCCTTCCTTGGAATCATATTTTTCATTACATTATTATTTAACCCCATAAAGAATAATGAGAAAATGGTGCCAGACATTTTAGCTAAATTTAGTAGTACCTCCTCCTTTGCTCTTAAAAGTTGGTTAAAAAAATAAATAGCCATAACTGGAAACGAAGGTTTATAAATTAATATCAGAAACAGTTTGATATTGATGTTTAAAAGGTCTTATGGTGTTACCAAGATTTATTTAACAATATTGGGATTACCATGACAAAAAAATACAATTATTACAACTCTAAACACAATAACAGGCATTGTCTAAAGCAATAAATAACCACTTGCTGTTGTTTTTGACGTGTTTAAGGAGTAAGTAATAAAATTTGAGAAAAATACATTGTTGTGTTGATTACATAAAAAAAAATATTTAAAAAGAAAAAAAGATTTTACTCACCAACATCTAAGCAGGACATCGTTTCTTTGGACCACCAACTACTTGTATTCCCAAAATAATAAAACTCGCACAGAAAAAATGGTTCACCTGTACTACTCAGTGCGCTCGCTTTTAAAATATTAAAAGGTAAGTGTGCTGGTTACATAACGCATTGTGTAAGATTACCATAACGTCGGTATAAATATATATATTGTAGCTGAGTAACCGCAGGTATTACCTACCGATGGAATCGAAAGTGGTGGGCATTTTTTTCATTCAACGAATGATGCCACAAGTCCTCTCTTTCCACCTCATTGCTGCCTTACGTCGGTACCCGCAAGAACGAAAAGGATATACGCATGGGTATACCCCACGCACGTGTAGCGTAACAAGTAAGACTGTAAAGTGTGCCGGTTTTTTGAGAAAGTGATTCTTTAATCAAGTTACAATACGTAATACATTGCTCTACTTTAAAAAACTTACAATTTACAGATTATAATCGTTGCTTGGGCGCTCCTCAAGGTAGCATCCTTCGTCCTTTATTTTCGCAATATACAAATATCCCGAGATCTCATCTTCGATACTTTTTTCATCGGCCCACTCAGAAATTCCAAAATTATAATTTATCAATAAATCGTTTTCTATTTGTTAATGATGATAAAATTGGGAACAAGGTAAAAACAGCGTAGATGACCAATTTTGCAAATTCTTAAAAACTTAGATACCCTTGGATAGGACCGTAAAACAATAAAAAACGACCTCTTAATTTGCGAATATCATTCATTCGTATTACATCCACGCTTGATGGACTTGTATTATTAGTTCCTATGGCATCGAGTTGCATAGAGATAGAGAAGAATAAACGCTAATTGAATGTAGTTTCATTTTGTTGACCGTGACATGAGGAAGTGTTTGTTATGCTGTTACGCATTTGAAATCTTTACTTCTAATAACAATAATAATAGTAACAATACGCGTTTATTATCCAACAGGGTAGTGCCCAATAATGAATGGAAAAATGAAGTTGCTATTGTATCTTGAGTTCAAATGTGACAAAAAGGGCAACCAAAGTCATTTCCGAACAATTTCCGTAGAAATTAGCCAGTAAGGACAACATGTCATGCCTTAGCTTTAAGCCATCCTGTGGAGTTTCACTCTCAGGGTAAGTTCCATAAAGGATGGCAAATTGCAACTGCATATTCTGGTAAAAGCAAAATATAATGACTGCAGCAAGGAAGTATTTGGAGATTTAAATGTGCGAGTGATCAAAAAATACACCTAAATTTTTGAATTCAAGGTTGCGACAAATAAGTACCTCTGAGTTGATATAGCAATAAGTAAGGTGAAGAAGAACAAGAATAGGTAACTATCAATATTCATTTTAAACTTAAAACATTCACACCTTTCCAATAGCATAGCAAGACCGCTTTGAAGTTTAGTTATGTCGTAAATTGAAGATATTTCAGTGAATATTCCTGATTGACCTTGTCAAAAGCATTAGACAGGTCTGTATAAATCGCATTCACCTGGCTTCGTCGATTCACGACTTCGCTAATGAATTGGGAAGCAAATCTGTAACTGTAGATCTGCTAGGGATTAAGCCATGTTGATTAGCCGGGGTGATTACTAAACAGAGACAGACTTCCTGTTCTCTGTGTTCAATCAGAAATTGCTTGGCTTGTCTCTGACTTGGAATGACCTCCCACCAGTCTTGAGACATAGAGTGCATTGGGCGATTTTCAGCAGTTTACGAGCCTGCTCGGGATAATTCGTTTCCATCGATGGCGTCTGCGTCCTGGCACCTAGGCCAGGGTCCAGCCTATTGAGTGCATACATGCAGTCCCACACCAGCTTCGAATTCACCAGTGCGGAGTCTAGCGCTTTTATTACTGCTTGACTTGTCAGAATAGATAACAATAGATCGATAGTTTTCTGCTTGCCGGTCTAATTTTTCAATACACCCCAGCACTGCTACTATTTCGGCTTGAAATACTGAGGCGCTTTGAATTAAGCTTAGTGATTTAAATATTTTTAGTCCGCTGCCACAAATCCCGAATCCGACTCCATTCTCTGTCTTTGAGCCGTCTGTGTACCAGATGGATTCGGCCTTTCTATGCGGGCCTTTCTTCCATTCTTCTCTATCTGGTATTACCGTTTTATAATGCTTGTCGAAGCTGTATTTGGGACTGATGGCGTTACTTGGCTTACTAGTTATCGGCCCCGCTTTGAGTTCCTTTAGCGGTTTCTGATTTTGCACCATGCAATTTAATTATAGGAGGTTGGTCTGTAGTTCCAGGTTTAGGACGGCTTTCAGATCAACTGTTGGCGTGGTTTTTATGGCCTCCGTAGTGCACAGACATGCTAGTCTTTGTATGCCACTTGGGCGTCTTGTTGTCTCTACCTCTACCATACTACCGATCCATATGTTAACATTGATTTAATTACCCTCCTGTATACCCGCAGCATCACTTTTGGGCTTAATCGCCACGTTTTTTCACACAACTTTCTACATCCGCCTAAGGCAATATAGATTTGCTGATGGTTCTAATGATGTGAGAATTGCATGTATATCTTTGATCGAACCATACTCCGAGGAATTTCTCTTCTTTCATAAATGGAATTTCTACTCCTAGCACGATTGGCTTTAGGCCTTGAATTACGCGTTTCTTTATGAATACGGTAATTTGTGTTTTCTAGCCATTGAGTGTAAGTCTTTCCTGTTTACACACCATTTTAGGCATTTTCCATTCGTTCCGACATAACCCCAGTAAATTTGCCTTGTTGAATTTCCAAACCAGAATCATAAGAACCTTCGTTATAAAAAACAGTGTGTTTCCCTAACATTTTGGTAGTACAGCTTATAAGGGGTAGAAAGCATATTAGCGAAATAAATAATATGTGGAATATTTAATTTTTAAATTCGTCTCGCCATTCGAAATCCGACCGCAAACTCAGGCTTGACCGCTTTGAACGTAGCAGCCTGTTTTGGAATGCGGTCACAGGAAATTGGTAAATTAGCGAATTGCTCTTTTTCTTTAATCTTTTTGAACTTTGATATGGACGGGCCATTTTTTTAGTTAATTTTCAATTATTTGGGTTGTACAAAACAAGATGTGAAACATTCTTTAATAAAATACATATTGCTGAAGCTTTCTCGAGGTATTGCTATATTATTCCTGACCCATTTTTTACTTACAAGGTAATATCGATTCAAATGAAACTTTGTAGATTTATAGAACTTAATGTAAAAAGCAGTAATTTTGTAAGTCCCAAATCGCTCGTGTTCGGAGTGTTTGGCGCCCCAAACCCAACGCGCTCCTTACTATTTACGTTAATAATTTTAACTGTTTTACTAGAATAAACTGTTAGCGTCAGTAATTTTTTCCCAGCTACTACCAGTCTGCGAGGACAATCTCCACCGCCAACCCCTTTTTTTTTGAAATGTACAAATTTACAAAAAAATAAAAAAAAATACGTTGAATTAAATGTAACTTCCCCGAATGATTATCTACAGCGTAGTTATAGAAAACCTAATGTAACTTACGATCCCAAAGTTTTCGGAAAATTTTTAGATACTGATAACTTATTCAGAATTATTTTGCTTTCTAAACTAATTATTGCAACATTTAACAATAAATATAGCGAAAGAACCTAATATTCAAATTAGTGGGACGTTATCTTCAATGAGCTTTAGTTTCCTTTTGACTTGTCCCATCATCCCCTAGACAACATCACGTTCAATTTCTCGGATTTTAGTCTTAGTTAATCTTCATTTGCAGCCTTTTATCTATTATCGTACACTTTTCTAGCCAATATTGATCAAAAGTCTTCTATTGGCCAAGGCTGGTGTATATTAGGATGATTATCCAATTTGGATTTATTTAATCAGTTTATGTACAAATTAAGCCGCAGTATTTTGGTGCCTTTCTTCATTATTTCGGGAAATTGATTGAGAAGCAGCGGTCTTTGAACCACGAATTCTACGAGGTAATTTTTGTGGAATTCCAACTCCGTCTTTAGCACCTTCAACCAGTCTTTGTTACCGCAACTTCAATTCAATTTCAATTTTTTAATTCAGCCTATCTGCAATTTTTTTAAAAATTGTCTGTTTTGCAGGTGTTTATCTTTTACCCAATTTGGTGTTAATCCTAACACACAAATTTGTTCCTACTTACGACGCTGACACTAAATGAAAATCATGAACATAAACGAAAAATAAATCGTTGAAAATTTATCAGCTGCAGATAGACCTAATACGAAGCCCTTGGGTTCATCAATAGAACAACAACATTTGCTAATCTACTTTATCTACTTATTAGTTTCAAATGAGCTTGTACGGTTTAAATTTACCGCGTAACATCTTTAATCTCTTTATCAAAGGAACGGTACCACAGATATTAAACGTGCTTCGTGTTGTACTCGTCTGAGTAAACAAACAACGACGGAGAACTGCCATATTTGCCCCGATGTAATTCAATTCTGACGAAAATTTAATCCGAATTCATCCAGTTCTATTCGACGCGAACACAATAACAATCATAATAATAATAAGGCGCCGACGACGGCCCAAGAATACGACCCAGCGGCAAGCGAAAATACCGCGTTTGGGACGGGCCGCGGACTACGCGGGCCGGGCGGTCCGTACACCGAAATAATCATCCCTTTATATCGTCTTTACGACGGTTACAAAGTCCGCTTATATCGCCCTCGCCCCGACAAATAAATGTCTTCATTAAGGGTGTACAGCAGTGGAATTTTCATTATACGGTACCGCTTTTCTTGATCCGCATGCAACAACGCCGAACAATACAGTAGCGTCCCCTTGGCCTTGTTTCGCGGTGGGATTTCGGAAGGTTGAATGTTATGACTTAGGATATTCCATCGCGTGGAACTCGGAGAAGGTTATAGAATGTAATTAATATAGTAGGAGGAGAAAGTTTCGATATGGAAATGTGTGTCGTAAAGAGCTTATTGTGATTCGGACGTTGCCAGGTCATTCGCGCCTTTTGGAGGATACTAAATTCAAATTGACGATTAATTTATTATGTTATGGAATTACGAGGTTACGCAAGAACGAAGATAGCAAAGGTAATTTTAGGAATTAAAGAGATAAGATAGAAGAAATAGATGCTTGATTTAAATATTTGTCAAAATACTTTTGATGTTATTTCTTTTTTTATTGACGTATTTAAGAACATACACATCATTGTCAAAAAGAAGCAGAAAATGTTAATAAAAAAAATATATTATTATGCGTGAAGCCTTAATCAGCCGGTCCAGTACAGCATTGCCTTTCTTTCAACCTGGTTTGGGCACCCTTATTCTGCTATCCTCCCACCTCCGCCAAAAGATCTTCAACAGTCGTGCTTTCCAAAGTTCCGTCGTCAGTTCCTACCGATTCAACCACACGAGCCGCTTCCAACAGATGTCTTCTAAATTAATTTTTTTTTTTTAGAAACTCATTAGAAAAGCATGTAATTGAATTATTTGAAAAATCAGACGCTTGATCGAAATAAATTCATTAACATTGGTTCCACAAAAAAGAATTTATTATATAATGAATACAGCAAAGTGAGCTAAAAATACATTTTAGAAGCATTCTTGAAAGCACTATCCCTTAATTTAATCGCATTAGAAATTTATCGAATATAGCATCTTCGTATTCCGAACATCTGTTCGTTGTCCCACGTATTCGTTAACCAATCACCCATCGTATAATTAAATTAAATTCGCCCATCTTCAGTCAACGATTTCGAAATGTGGTGGAAGTGTGATCATCTCTAAAGCAGTCATTGAGAAAATTCCAGAAAGCTGCTACGCAATAAGGATTAGCTTTTATTATTATGGCACATCTTAGCACAAACAGCTAAGATGTGCTGTAGATCTACGTTCTGAATACTTTGCAGATAGTTCATACAATACAATAAATAATACAATAAAAATGCAAAAATACACTTTACTCTTACAAATTTTTTTTTAAATGTACTTTAGGACTACTTTTGGCTCATGCTATCATCACCTAGCTAGAAAATCCATAAACCAGATCTCCAATATCAAAAAGAGGAAGGACTTAGTTGTTACAAAAAAGTTATATTCTGGCTATTTGTGGACAAAACAGAATTTTACATTGGTTTGATTCCATACTCAGCATGTCTTGATGAAGGCGCTTTTAAGGGTAAAAGTATGATTACGAATTCTTTAATGTGATTTCTTTGCCATTCCGAAACTGAGCTAATTAGCAACCTAAGACACTATTATTTACTCTCTAATTAGAACTGCGTAAAGCCTTTAGATATGGACTAAAACAAAAGCTCACGCTTCGGAGTTGATCAAGACGATGTTGTTAAGCACACATACCGGTGGAAAAAATTAAAACGCACAAAGAAAAGTAACTAGCCAAGCGCGAACGTTACATGATCTATTTGAGTTCGTGATTTATAACATTTTTGGTGTTGTTTCTTTCTAAAACTTGTACCATGTTTATGGATTGAATAAAATCATCTGGAAGCTCTATGATCTATTAATGCAAGGGTGGATTAAAATATCCAAGGTATGGTATTTCTAGCAATACAAGTTTTAGCTCTTTTGGAGATAGCCCGACAAAAAACCCTGGTTTCTTCCGTAAGAACATCTTTTACTAAATGCCTAAATAACAATTGCGTTAACCATTAATACTATACATGGGCGTTTTCTTCCAAAAGGGATACGAACTTTGAAGGACATTTTATAGGTAGACGTATAAAAATACGGACAGCAGCTCTGCTGTAGGTGCAGGCAAAATCAAGCAACGACATTCATATCAACTTCACTAGAAACCACCAAAAGAGATGTTAGAACATCTCCAAATTGTCACTTATGCTAACCAAGGGAATTGAATGGCAGCCCTGTTTACTTCAAACCTAAAGAGGATGGAACGCAATAACCAATTTGTCAGCATTTTAGATACTTACTGAGCTGAAGGAAAAATATACTAGAATAGAGTCACCGCGTACTAGGGACCAAAGTGTCCCAATAAATTTTGGGCCATCCAGTGGGGGGCACACTTTCTCCAGTGTACAATTGCTTTCTCCAGTGTACAATTGCTTTCTCCAGTGTACAATTGCTTTTAAAGCCTATTAAAAATCTGCTACCGTTCTAATACCTTTTGAGGGCATTGTTGAATTGATTAGCGTAATTTCAACAGAAGCTCCAAAGGCATGCTTTTACGATAATGGATAAAATGAATAGTCTACCTAGAAATGATCATCAATGAAATTTACGAATTAATAAATGTGCGAAAATGCTTTCTATTTGAGGCTGAAGGACTTCCATTTCTTCCAGTACAAAATGGATTGCTCCAATTCGGTCTTCCATAAGGATCTTGTTAGCTTCTAACGTCCATCACGTGCCAAATAATTTTTTTGCAGATTAACAAAAAATATACATCGATCAACATATTTCTTTTAAGAAATAAACACCCCCCATCTACGCCTCTGGTTTAGCTACGTGCTCGTTGATTAAACACACTGTTTTGCATTTTTTACCATCGGAAATTCTATCCTCCACTCTAATAAGAAACGTTGCGCAATTCCAAACGTAACGACGATGCAGAAATGTCGCCAAGTTTAGATGCAGCAGTAAACTTTATGGGTTAGCGTTCCGGCCGTAATATCGTATTCCGGATATATTTGTACAGCAATATGCGCAAATCAAATGTAAAATGGAGTACTGGGAGGGCGATTAAAACCGAAATTGTTAATATGCTCTCGGCTATGAACGTACGAGGTACTTTCCGAGGAAGGACTTTAGGTTGCCTACAATAAGATTCTATGCAAGACGTTGGATAATTTTCGAGAAAAAATATATCGCGTTTATGCGCTTAAAGCGTAAATTTTATAATCAAATTTAAGGGGATTTCACACACTTTGAGTTAAAGCTCTTTTATGAAGATGAAAATGCAGCGTTTTCGGTGTCAGCAATTCTTTTGGAAGGTTAGTCGCTGGATACCTTGCAATAAAATGCAGGTTTTATGTTTTATTGTTGATGTTTTTTGTCTCTGTTTTGCATTTAATTTCTACAAATATTGGAAGCGAAGATTATTTCATTTTTTAAGATTTTCAATTTACTTTGGGCGATAACCATTTAATAAACGAAGACCAAGCTGATGGTATTGAGAATAAATAAAAAACGGTTAAATAATTTCTAATTTTATTTTAAATATATTCAAAGTGATTCCCATCAGCAATAATACATTTGGCCATTCTCTCCTTCCACTTCTTAAAGGCCGCCAACCTCCCTTTGGAATACCTGCAAAATAAATGGTCGCGAAAATTTCTTCCTCAGACTCTCGCAAATGCTTCTTAGGTTTGGTGTTTTTCTTTTTTCTGTATTCCCTTTAATTATAGGAATTACTGTCTTTCTCAAGACATCTTTGTACATGTAAAAGCTTTACGCAATTTACGACCCATAAAAGAGATGTTAGCGGTAAAGACTAAATTATTCAGTCAAGGCAGGGAAATTATAACGAACGCTTTGAAAGGCTAAGGAAGAACAAGTACACCATTAAAGAATTTTAATGCAATATAACATTTTTTCACATTAAAAAAAAAATATATAAGGGCCGTTTATATACACATTAATCATGTATTTTAAAAAGATACTAAAATATGGTAACCTTTGCATTCGTCCCTTCGTACTCTCTCTCTTTCCCCTTCAAAGTGAATTTTAACAGATAAAATATTCTACGTGAATGCTTTAATATGCTTTACATTTATACATGCATTACGAAGTTTAATTAAAATCTTAATTTGACACCTAAAAATTTCCTTATAAAGTATTGGTGCTGAACGCGGTTTAAATTATAAATATTTTCTTTGTTCTTTCTTCAATTGCTAGTCTAGAATCCAAAGAAGCTGCAAACATTTTATTGTAATCTGCTATTAAATGAATATGTAAGTATCTGAGCATTAGGCTAATACTTCGCTTATCCTTGCAAAATGAAGAAAATGAGTTTCATCGAAGAATTAACTGAAGAATCTGTTAAATACACTTTAAACGTGAAAATAACAAACACATAAATCCATTCGAAAAACGAAATTAATTCTCCCAACTGCGAAGCGATCCAGCCGAAAGCTAATAAATCAACATTAAAGCTTAATAAATAGGATACGCCCTTCGCGTAAGGCCGCGAAATTATTTAAATCCGAAACCAAATAGGCCCTTTTTTCCATGCGAGAAGGTTAATTGTTTTTCAGCCTGCCGCCGCCGCCGCCAGGTAGAGATCGAGTCGGGAATTAGGCCAGTCCCGCAGGAGGACTGAGCTCCCCGCCTATCCTCTAACATATTTCCTTCTTCCCCCTAAATATCGTACATCGTCTGTGAAATGCGCCTTTCTATCTTATATCGTATTAATCATCCCGGGAGAAGTGTTCTTTTTAATCTGAGGCCCATAAATCTTGGCTCGGGTCGGACGTTCGCCCAATGTAAACACGTTCACCGAAAAGATAATTTCTTCTCTCCGACCCCTTCTCTCTACGGTCACTTGCCTTTTTTTTCCGCGATGAAGTTTGCCTACAGGGTGCTTCATTTCAAATGATACAGTTACATTTCCTTTTACTTAAATATTAATATATACAATATATTAAGATTAGATTAGATAAGTGCTACTCCCATTGCAGCCTCTTCAGGCTTATTGTCGTTCTTCAGTTGCATTTGCCTTTTTCAGCAGACCTTATAGCCTTGCGTAGGTTTTAGCCAGTGGATATTCGGAGCTCATTTCTAACAGCTATATTGCTGTTAGTTTTGAGAACAATTGCAGGCTGAGTTGCCAAATATTCCTTGTTTATCTAAACTCTGAAATTATTCACTACCTCGAGTGATAAAATGGTTGGTTTGTTTAACCTTTTGTCTTTCCAATTTACTTTTAAAAATTGTTTAAAAAAATTATCAATTTTTTTTGTAGCAGTTTTATAAGGCCCACACACACCGATGTTCTCTTTTAGTTCTGGACGTAATAGGTCTGTTAACTTAAATTTTTCCTTCAAATAGCTCCAGAGAAGGAAGTCCAATGAGGTTCAAATTGCAAAACCTCAACAATCAATCGGTGTCGCTCTTCTCAGAAACACTTCCAAGAAATTTGGTCTGGAATAGATATGTTATTGAGAGTACCAACATCCGTTATTAAGAGTAACAGCATTCGTTATTGAGAGTAACAGCATTACCACCTTTTGCCTTCAAAAGAGGATTTGCCTCTAGCCTGATTCCTCCAGCCCATGCTACACGTTAATTATGCATTTTTGTAAGTGTATTGGCTTTTCTAAAGTAGCATGCGGATTTATATTAATCCAAATGCAACAAATATGTCGATTCAAAAAACCCATTTTTCTACAGAAATCAGCCTTCTCTGTTCTCTAAATTCTAGTTCACAAATATACAATCGTCCTTTCTTTTACTTTTTGGGTCAATTCAGTAAGTGCCGTGCGAAAGATTCAATTTTCGTGAACGGTAACGAATAGACGTGCCTGTTTTCATCTCATCGAGTTCTGCGCTCTAAAACCATGGTGCATATCTCAGTTTGCTGTGACATTTCTTCACTGTGACACCAGATGGTACTAAAAGCACGAACACGCTGTACGCAGATCCTTAAAGACTAATTGCAACACAAAAAAAAAATAAACGCATAGCCGGGGGGTTCCTTATGTTGCAATGTTTTAACTCATCGCCAAATAAACAGATCAATAATGTTAATTTGCACGACACTCGAGTACACTTGAACTAACGGTTACCGGAAGGATGTAGTGGCTCGAGTTAACTCGGGTGTGGGTGTTAGCGGATAATTTCAATTTTTCCATAATTTGTTGGGGATCCCTAAAAAATTCATGACTTTTATCGGAAGTCGGTGAATTAAAGTGACAATTAATAATAAATATAAAGTTCCAGCGCTCTTAAGCAAAAATCCAAGATCTTTATCACAACGTTAAGGATTTAAAGAAAGAAGATCTTCGAAGACAAGCGGTGCTTAAATACTGCCTTTATAATCACCGTCTAAGATGCAGAAGCCGTTCTTCGTAATTTTATTTTCTAGCCTTTCATCTTGTTTGTCCATAAATATTTGTATCCATTACCGTAATAGATATGATTCGTTCATTATTCCATACAATACTAGATTTATCAATTTCACTTTGCTAGAGTCAGACTTTTGAACGCTTTATTCAAAATTATAGGTACCAGACTAAAGTTTCCCAAAGAGAAATTGTTAAGAGGATACTCGAGAACTTTTGTTCTTGATAGGTCATGACCCTGACGATCTCCGACCATTCGAGCTAGTAATTAGGCTAGCCTTATGCCAAGCGCTGATAGCCATATCGCGGAGGTACTAAGAAAATCCCTAATATACCAAATAATCCGCGCTTATTGCATAAGATCTCTCAAGTTTAAACTTATTAGACGACTTATTGTTGAGGTCCCATAAGTCTTCTTGACCATGCTACATTTATATCCAAGGGTTACGTGATTCTTCCAAATCAAATGGAGATCCACGTTAACGCCAAAATATGGCACTGTCTTCTCAAAAGACAACAGTTGGTTGTAAATGATATTGTTGTCTTTCTAAGCCTTCAAATTCTTCCCTAATTTTAATTCAACCCTATCTTTTTAAATTACTCACCTTGTATATATAATGAAGGCAAAACCGTCGGCGAAGGAGCTTTACGTAATTAGACTGAAAACGATGACAAATGCCGGCTAATAAAAGAGGATCAGAAGGGAAAGTGAAGGAGAAAAAAGATGGAAAGTGCACGTGGCATGGGCTACGGTTTGCTTATTTAAGAAAATTTCCTTCTTTCAACACAATTAAGGGGGAAGCCTGTTCTTGTTTAAACATCAATTTAATCGAGTGTAAACAGAGTTCTTGGAGAAAGAAAACAGTAACTTCTCTTGTTTATCAGGACATAAAATGGAAATCGAATAAATGAATTGGTTTGTTTACAAGTTTTACTATGAGCTTTGAAAAAATAATTAAATTAAATATTTTACGTCTTTTGTTTAATATAATTAATTAAATTTTCCTCTCACTTTTATGGAATGAAGGTGAATGGGACTGTTGTTTAATTTAGATTTAGTATGTTTCCTTAAGCTGCACTTCTTTGGAAATTATTATAAAAACTACTCCGCTCCTGAAAACAATTTGGAAACATCGCGGCAATAGCATTCAAGAGCTTTTTGAGTGGCTTAGGAGGCACCGGATTGAATTTTGTTGATGAGTTATAAAAATATTAAAATGTGAAGAAAATCAGAAACAATAACATACCTTCTTACTCTTATTCGAGCGTCTATCATTCTCTTTAAAATTTTTTTATTCTATTGTGGTAGTAAGCCTTATGAGCTTTAGAGAAATGCAATGTATTTAGAAATAAATGACGATCGGCATTCTAACAGAGCTTGTTTTTTCCGAGAGTTTCTTAGGTAGATGTGTAGCACGATAATCTTTATAAGAACTAAAAAAAAATTGTGAACATTTATCCCGCCGCAATCTTTTTATTGTTAGATTATTTACATTAGATTTTCCTTTTTCATTAGACCTGGCAGCATTGCAGCGGAACCTTCATCTTGTGTCCGCTCTCGGGTATATGTTCCTCATGATTTTTTGAGCATCCATTCTACTATTAGCAGGTCTATTATTATTTTAACAGACTTCTGTCTTTACGTAGTAGATCTGCTGTAAATTTAGGCATGAGTGAATCAGAAATTATTTGCCGTGTCTCTGATCAAGAATCCTTTTCCACCTTTGCTACACGGCTGCAAAGGGTCAACTTATGAGCTTCATGAGCAAAGTTGCAATTAGGCAGCAACTACATTTAGTTTCTGCTCTGCGAGGTAGTTTCCCAGAAGAGGAATGCTGAGCAGGTTATTCGAGCTACATTCTGAGGTGCAGTTGTTCTTGATGAAGACCGATTTTGAATTGCGTGATGGATTGACGGAGGAGCCTCGACGACTTGTAAGGGAAGACGACAAATCAATTTTCGTTAGTATCAAATGCTCGTTGAAAAACTTGAAGAATATTTTAAAGAAGGTTATTCTGAATTATTTTGGATAAGAAACCCGCTCATATTGGACGACATTCCTGGAACCCTAACTAACAACGAAGAGGAATCTCTGAAAAAGTTCTCGTGATGGAAGTTTGAGAATAGAATTTACCAAATTAAAATTAGGTTATTTTTGGCTAAAGGGCAAAAATAACTAGCCATTACTATCCACAAAGGCACTATCGTTTTTGAATCCATTTCTAACCATCTATGCCATGCTGACAATAAAAAATAAATTACATAATCAACTGAAACTTGATCCAAATTCGTGACTAAAGTGAAATACAACCAATCTTAAGATTTCCTCGGTTGTGACGAGCAAGCAGCACCGTCCTTCTCATCGTGTTTTTAGCTGCACTTTAAGTTAAGAATATTGCTTATTGTTTTTATAAATAAATAACAGACACTTTCAAAAACAATTATTTTTTACTGCTTTACCATTCTCAAACGTATTTTTATCCGTATCCTAACAAAATGTTTAATAGTTTAATAGTACGCAGCTGAACCGTAGTATGCATCAATGGTACGAGAATGAAAGTTTGAGGTTCACTGATATTGTGGGGAAAACCCAAATTGTTAGTACAGATATTTCTCCATTGACATTTGCTTATTATCATCTTTATGTCATAAATTAAATTGTTGTTTAGTACTTAAATATATACAGAGTGTTCTATTAGAAAATACTCCTTGAATTCCTTGAAATTTGATTATTTGAGAAGTGAAAATTTTCCAGTGCCTTTGAAAAAACAGACCCTATTTTTTTGCAATAAATTAATGGGGAGCTATTTTGCTAATTCCGTTGTTCAGTCCGTATCTAGCCTTAGTCCGCTATCCGTAGGTGCGGTACGTGCTACCTGAGCAAAACGCATTCCAAGTTCAGGCTGAGCACGCTGCGTGAATGGCACGAACCAGAGAAACCGTACAACGGCCAAAATAGGATAGATAAGTCCTATCGACACCGCTCCGTCTGTACCCAGCTTTAGTTTGCCATCCGTAGCTGGTTTACGTGCTACCTGAGAAAAACGCATTGCCAACTCACGCTGAGCACAGTGAATAAACGGCACCAGCCGGAGAAGCCGTACAACGGCTAAAATAGGATAGATAAGCCCTATCGACACCATTCCGTCCGTACCCAGCTTTAGTTTGCCCTCCGTAGATGCTTTACGTGCTACCTGAGCAAAACGCATTCCCAGCTCACGCTGAGCACGCTGCGTGAACGGCATGAGCCAGAGAAGCCGTACAACTGCCAAAATAGGATAGATAAGTCCTATCGACAGCATTCAGTCCCTATCCAGCCTTGGTCTGCGTACGTGTGCCAGAAGCACAAAATATAAATCTCTTGACATTCCAAAATAGCCTAACAAAAACATCCTTTAGAAGAGAATTATACAAGGATATTGAGGATTAATTTCCTTATTAAAAAACGGTATTACTTGCTAAGGAATGTTGACCCAAAACTTGTTTAACGTTAACAATCACTTTATAGTATCCAACAATATTTTATATAATTCTTAAAAAACTTTCACTGCTTTATAAAACAATACCCACGCAAATTGCTTTTACTATTGAAACGACACGAATTTAACAATAGTCAAGTTAATTATTTACTAATTAAAAAATTTGAAGTAGCAATTACCAAACAAAATTGTATTCTCAGAAAATCATTTTAAATAATCTTATATTTTTAAGTGCATGTATTATGCACTACAATAAATGTCTGTTTTACTTGATTATTTAAAATTATCACTGATAAATTCATCCAAACAATATTCTTAATCTTCCTCTTGGAACCGCTGAATTTCCCCTGAAAATATAAACATTAAGCACAATTAGAGATGGTAGAATACAGGAATGGCGCTAACCGGGGCACCGTAAATTTCATAATTGTTCACTTAAAACTAATTTAGCGGACCTTTCGGAGTCCGTGCACGTCCGTTAGCTCGCTACTACCTACCCGTCAACAGTAATTAGTATTTATTGCTGACAGACTTAACTCCATTTCATACCAACGTCTACACGAGCGAGAAATTGTATCTACACCATCGTTCGTGAGTTTAATTACGCTAGTTTCAAGATTGAATTATGGGAAGGAAAGTAAAATGTGAAACATCTTCCCGACAGGTCGCAATAGGAAAGTTTAATGGGAATAAATGGTTTAATTTTTGTTCCTATTTTCGAAAAAGCAATTTTGTTCCACGTCAAACCGCTTATGTAATCAGTAAGAGATTTAAATAAATTTTCTTTTAAGTAAAATTTTATGTTTAAATCCTGCATAATCTTTTTATATTAAGCTTTAATAAATTTTATACCAAAATATGGTTGAAGTCCTTCCTGTAAATTTTCGCTTTGTACGGAAAGGAAATTGTCCAGTTATAAAACTAATTTTGTGCTTTTGGACAATATTGTCATCTAAGACATGTTAATTATTGCTTACATGTTTTCTAATTATTTTAACAAGGCGTCTAAAAGGACGATGTTAGCCAATAAAACGGAGAACCTTAAACTTTGCAAAACTTACAGTTCTACATGTAAATTAATATCGTCTATGGCGCCTTCGGGCTTTAATGATTACTTATACAGAGTATTTCACGAAACTCGCTAACTAGCAAGTGGCATAACATGACACGACATGGTCCAAACTCGAATAACATGAAAACTTTTAACTAAAAGTTTTCATGTTATTCGAGTTTGGACCATGTCGTGGCAATCACAGACTCAACGTTTTGCCCGTAATTATATGGTCCTTCTTCAGGAGAAGGAAAGGTAACTCAACTGCGAGGGCACGAGGGGAACAGCACCTACCGCCAAAGCGTGAGGATTGTGAGCAAAATTACAAGGCACTGAATAATATCTGGTGAACAGTGTCTAGATGATGTTTAGCGATGGCCTGATTCGAGGACAGACGTGTTCTAACCCAACGTCCGTGCTCTGTCAGACGAGTATTGACAGAGCGTCTTGTTTCGCCAATATATAGTAAACCGCAAGAACAAAGGATTTCTCTTCTTCCTTCTCGCTAAGGAGCTTTTCGGAAAAGGAAGGATTTTTGAAATCTTTCGATTTTTTGTTTTCTCAAAATTTTATCGATTCTATCCGTTACGTTATAGATATAGGGCTAGATTAGTGATATTGCTCGTTAATTTACTGATCAAATGAAGATGTTTGTTGATTTTATTAGTATCCTTATTATGAAAACCATTGTTAAGAGGACCCTTCCGTACATGATTCAACTCGGTGAGTAGATTGTTGGGTTTAGTCCTGTCCCCGCCCATTGAACCAAGGAGCTGATAACTGAGAACGTTTGTCAGGTTTCAGATCAAATATTGGCCACGACAGGGAGAGAGAGGTGTATCGATCGTTAATATGAATTGACGTGGAATTTCCTTCCAATCCAATATTGTAGTCAAAGATAGAATGGTTCATTTGAAAAAAAAAAAAAACGGAGCTTTTTCAGTTTGAAAATATCTATAAAATATGGTAAGGATATCGATAAGGTATGGCGCACACAACCATGTTGTTCTCACAAGTGTAAATACCAGAATCTTCATTTTCAAATATTCAACTTTAACAGCAAGATATGTGCAAATGTTATAATTTCAACATGATCATAAATATCTCGAAAACAATTAACTTTACTGGTAAGGTGCTGTGATACAAATTATTTACATACGATGTGTACAAGAGGTAAGGTATGCCATTGTATTTAAAATAGGAAAATTGGTGAACTCTTCAGCTTCAACCGGAAGTGTTCCATAGGCGAAAATATTTTAAATTAATAGGTCCTCCATCCATTAAAATTGTTTTAAAGGTGCGAAGATGGAATCCATTTCCGTGAATCTGATCTTTATTATTTCGAACTGTGGCAGGGGGCGTTGTCTTATTGGAATTTTTTTGTTGTTGTTAATCTGAAAGTTGCATTTGGAACTTCTATGTAGATTTAGTTAGTCATGCGGCAATGCCATGTGAACATTTCCCCAACGTCCTGCGATAACGTGGACCCCCACATAATGATGAAATTCCTCATTAAACGTAGGATGCACAAAGAGAAGAACCAAATTAAATTAACAAGGAATCATCGATGTACTCCATTTATCCTTTAAAATTAGCATTATCGTGATCATAGCATTTACTTTAAAAACAATATCTTTTTAATAATAATTTCATCGGACTACAACAATTAATTAATTATCCAAAGTTGGTGAACTCTTCAGCTTCAACCGGAAGTGTTTCATAGACGAAAATATTTTAAATTAATAGGTCCTCCATCCGTTAAAAGTGTTTTAAAGGTACGAAGATGGAATCCATTTTCGTGAATCCAATCTTTAGTATTTCGAGCTGTGTGGCAGGGGGCGTCGTCTTATTGGAATTTCTTTTTTTATTGTTAATCTGAAAGTTGCATTTGGGACTTCCATGTAGATTTAGTTAGTCATGCGGCAAGGCCATGTGAACATTTTCCCAACGTCCTGCGATGACGTGGACCCTCACATAATGATGAAATTCCTCATTAAACGTAGGATTCACAAAGAGAAGAACCAAATTAAATTAACAAGGAATCCTTTAAAATTAGCATTATCGTGATCATAGCAATATTTTTTTTAATAATTATTTCATCGGACTACAACAATTAATTAATTAATTATCCAAAGTTAGTGTCTTTTTGCCCATTGGAAGGCGCCAACGTGCATTTTTAACAGAAATGACCTAAATTAACAATTGTACAATTTTAACGTTTTTTCGCGACTAATTGTAAATGTGAACGAATTTATGCAAAATTCTTAAACATGAGCTGCTTCATTTCACAAAGCCTGCAATGCTGCAACAGTAAATAAAAGAAAGTAAACATAAAAACTATCACAACTATACATAGATCAATAGTATCCGATTAACGTCTTTTAAGCTTCTCATCTGCATTCTAACCATTTAATAAATCATAGGAAAATTCTATAAATATAGCTGCAACTTAAATCAAACGAAACAATACATGTAACAATAGACTCAAGCGTCGCCAGGTAATTTTTTGAATTGTAGTGTAGGTTTCTTACAAATTTGACAAAAGCAATTACAATTTCTGCTTAATATCTTCAATTCCGCTTGGTAGTTCCTACATGGCTTGAATGTTGTTAAAAATTCCAACATTTAAATGATTTTGCTTCATTTAGATGTTCTACGCTTCTTCCTGTGGGATGATTTGATGGACCTAAAATCAATGTAACTTGTATCTTGTATTTAAGTTATTTTATTTTGTAAATAGGTAGGATTTCCTGTAAGTACGTTAGCAGTCAGTTTAGAGCACTACATTGTTCTTTAGCCAATTCTATTCTGCTGCTGACCTTACAATTATTTTACGACTTATTAATTTTTCATGTTTTAATTAGATTTGTGGATCTTGATTTTTTTAAAAATTACATGAAAAGCAACACAACTCAATTCAGAAATGCTTAAACTAGGACTTAGGATTTTCTTCCTTCAACTCAAGATGTATTCGAAATGGTTTACTAAGGTGCTTATGGAATATGTTCTGTAGTCTTCACATATTCTTGATATAAACCACAAAATTAATCTTCAGCTTTTCTTAGTTTGTATATTTGGTGTTATTCCATAACTTCTCAACAAGGCTGCCAGTATTCTGAGATCTCCTTTGTTGAAAGGTAGCTTTGTCTTTGCTGTCTTTAGCAGGCTTGATATCAATACATTCAACTGATTTTGCCCACACGAAGTCTTTTAATTTCACCCCATTTCCTAATTCTTAAGTTCAAACGGCTCTTCTGTGAACCTCAGAAAAATGAAAGGCCCTCAATTCCTTAGTCGACTTAGCACCCATCATTTTCGTCCCAATTACCTTAGATTCTACACATTCGTGTATCAAGTCAGATTCTAAAAGATAATTAGCGGATACTCTTCGTTTTAATTAAAGCTACAAAATTTAACTCCCAAAAAAAAAATCTCTAAAACGTAACTTCTGTCCTAAAACCTTGTACCAAAGTGTATCCGTTAAAAAACGTCATCGAGGTCGTAAATGCAACACGTCAATGTTTGTCATTACGATGCCGCACGTGCTTTGGAAATATGCCGTAGTTCGTCGTTGTCATCGTTCCATTCGGTAATTGCGAAAAGTTACGTGATATTTTTTAATTAAATCGCGCTCGCAAACACACGAAATACTCGGCTGGTATCTCCTCCGATCTCTTTTTCCCGATCGGATATTCCCAGGCATCCTCGAGTGCGTATCGCGCGGGATGAGACCGGCAGAAATCTAACCTGACGCGCGCGCGATGCGGTTTTATGAATTTTTAGGTCAATGTCGCATCGGCCGGTACGAACCGACGGATATGGGTAAACGAGGCAGCCGCGTAACGGTAACAGAGTACGGTAATAGCCGCACGCACGGCAGCAGCTGTTGTTACGACGAGGTTGAAGTTCGTCCAAGAGAAAGAGAAGGCGATGAGGACCTCGTTGTTGTAAGGTTCGCTTTATTGACGTAGTTAGATTTAATAGTCTACACGTAATGCTAGAGACAATCTGAATTGTTTATAAGAAGTATTTTGAATTAAATAAATCAATAAATTGGTTTGGCTAAATTTATTATTGACGAATTGGTGTAGGAGCGATACAACGTTAAGTATTGGAGGCCCTCTGTGAAAAGCTTTACAAAATTAAAAAATTCGCCATTGTCATATATTAGAGGATATAGGACAGAGGGCCTGCTCGTAACCATTTGCATTCTGGGAAATAATTAAAAATTGTGCTTCATTCTTTACACTAACCAAACCATACATATGCTAAAGGCTCGCAAGATGATGGTGATCTACAAGTTAACCATCCAAGAGGTGCTTAAAAAATAGAAATAAACCAAAGGCTTCGTGCTGAAAAAGCACACATGGACAAAGTGGAGTGAAAGCATTTAATAATAAAATTAAAGCTTCACTAAGGATAGTTAAATAATATTACCTTTCAGCACAAGAGATATCCAGAATATCAGTCACCAAGGAGTGCTTAAAAAAAAAACGTAACTCTTATATTCCACCACTTTTATGCTGGTTTCATCAAGGTCATAAATGAGTTAAAGCAGATAGCCAGACTTGTGAATTTAGAGATTCAACGACGTGTTTGTTAGGAGCTCTCGTATGAAGTGGCACCTTTATCCGCGTCAGAAATTTGTTCAAAAAATGTCGCCTCAAAGATATCGCGGGTTTCATCCAATTTTGAGGCACTGGAAACTTAGGTGGGGGGCGGTCCTGAGGCTCTACTTACCATCAACCTGACCGAGGGACAGCACTGGCTTTAACCCGATTGAAACGGTTGAAGATAGGAAAAGATTCGGAGAGCAAAGATAATACTAACTTAGCAAAAGAGATCCCAGAATACTACCTAAATCCCTAACCAGGCATGCAGCCTTAAAGCATTGCTTGTAGCATCCAGAGAAAGATGAAAATCAGGTCTTCTAACTAAAGGCCAACAATTAGTGTTGTCAACTCAAAAATCTGAAATCCACTAAACAATTATCGTTTATCCAATATTATAACGGAAAATTTTTATTACTTGAATAATAAAATCAAAACTAAACGTTCAGGTAATCCCGAAACGAGGTGAACGCTATACTTTACGGTGATAGTGGTCCAGGCTTGTAAAACTGACCAAATCAAATCTTCTTTATTTCGTGGTGCTGCTCGTTCTACTTCAATTTTCATTAGTCCCCATATGTTTTCGATTGGACTAAGATTTGGGGAAGCTGCTGGCCATGGAATTGTTGCCAAGTTTTGTTCTAGCATCCAAGCTTTAGTGTAGGCAGAAGTGTGGCATCCTGCATTATCCTGTTGAAAACGCCACCTTTCCGGATATAAAGCACGAACCGTTTCAAGAAGAAAGGTATTAAGAATTTCACAATACTTTGCACTATTAACGGTGCCATCCATTATGCAGAGAGGTGTAGCACCACGCTGAGAGATTGCTCCCCAAACCATTATTTTTGTGGGAAATTTGGAAATTTGAATGGTAACATTTTCTTTTGGTAGGATTTTTAAATGATTTGCACCAAGCTGAAAACAACTTTCGTCAGATATAAAAACATCACTAAAATTATCGTCTCGAAATCGTTGGCAAAAATCTATTCTTCGTTGCTTTTATAGAGGTGTCATTGCAGGGATTTTTCTTGGTTTCCTTGATAAGTAACCTGGTCTTCTCAGTGAAAACGGACAGTTTCTGGACACACTCTTATTTGACGTTGATTTCCAAATCTGTTAGCCAGTTTTCGAAAGCCTAAGCGCTGGTTTTGTCGTCGTAAAGTCACTAAAGCGTTCAGATTGTTTCCGCTAATCTTACGCGGTCTTCCAGAAACCGGTCCATGGCTCATATCTCTCCTATTTTTTATCTTCTTTATTGTCTCATATACTGCACTTTTTCCGAGTTCAGTCAATTGCACTAATTTTTTAACGTTTTGAACACCTTTTCTATACAAATATTCCACCAGCTTTCTTCTTTCTACTTGCGACATTATTTCACAAATGTTAAGCTTGTTGATAATCAACAATATTTGATAGCTGGTGTTGTTATATGATTTTTGCCATGGCCTACAGTCGGCACAACCTACTTGATGCATTACTTTTGTCTTAGGATGTAACAAAAAAGAAATATATTCAAATTAAAAAAAAATAGTAAATTCCGGATACTTTCTAAACGGACAATATTTATTATCAACTTCGGCCACAGGCGGCTGCTGGCGACGTTAACGAAAAACCAATGGCCAAGCCGTGCGTTTTCACGAGGAATCGAAGCCTCCCACCGCTGTTTATCTATGTACAAAAATATCGATGGAAAACACCTTATTAGATAGATACCAGGAAATGTTCTGAATCTTCTTTCGCAAAGAGGTTTTTGATCTGCTGTCGCATAATATCGTGCCTGAATTCACAGCACTTCCTGGTATTGTTTACTTTTGGTAAACTAGACGTTTCCCAAAGCTGTGTAAAAGAATCCCGTTTAGAAAGATCTTTATTATTTCAAGATCATCCAGATAATAGTGCGATGTATCATTTCTCATGTCACGTGAGATATTTTATCTTGCGTGACATGCTAGGATTAGAGATATCGATTTTACATTACCGATTTATAATCTAGCGAAGTTACCAGTCCCTTAATACTGCATAAGGGCTTTCCAGAGTACTATTCGTTCTTAATCTAGTTGCATGTTTCTTGCCACCTAGCGTTTATTGTCTACAACAAAAAATTAATTAATTATTACAAGATTTTTACTAGATTAATGCCTCATTAATAAAGGATACTTATACATTAACTTGAAAAACAAAATATGCGGGAACTTGTCTTCATAATCTGCTTTTCAAATAGGTTACGGCCACATAGCACCGCGGACGCCATGGGGAAAAGTGGTAACGATATTCTACGCCATTTTGGGCATCCCCCTCATGCTGCTCTGCCTATCGAATATAGGCGACATAATGGCAACATCTTTCCGTTTCCTGTATTGGAAGGTGTGCTGCTACGTCTGTACAAAGCCACCAAAGCGTAACAAGTCAAGGGCGCGATCAGTACGAGCTGGAACAGTTAGGGTATCAATGTGAGTTAGTACAGCGTCTAAAATAATCCCGAACTATCCTTATTCTCATGTAGGAATCGTTCTATGAGATCCAGGACGACTTCCTTTAAAAGATCAGCTCGAACATCAACTAGGTCAGCTGATAGCGGTTATGAAGTATCAGAAGTTGGACCAACGTCTCATTCTGATACGGAATTGAGGTACCCATCGTCCTATAGATCTTTAAAAAAAGTGTGCTTTAAAATCCTCTAATTTTTAATAGGTACCACGATGAAATGCCAAAGCTTAGGACCCCGCAACCGCGTTCTTCTCAAAGATCTCGTCTTTCCGATGGTACAATTCCGGCCATCAAAACATTATCGGCACCAACCAAGCAGAACCTACACGGGGGTTCTTTGGATCGGAGAAGAATGGCTAAAACTCTGGATGCCACCATCGATCCTTTAGTTTTGGCTAAAACACCCGTTTTCTGTAACAAATACGTTGTAGAGCCTACAGATATGATGGTTATTAATCATGTAACACCACGTGAGTATTTTCTGTGGATTGATGTTAATGATGATGTCCTGCAGCTTCTAAAGCTAAGGTCTCTTTAAAAGCTACTGCGCTAATCAAAATTAATAATCCATAAGCCTTGCATCTAAAGCATAAATAAATAAATAATGTATTTTGTCAATTTGTGCTAATGGGCAACCTTACGGAATCTAACTTATTTGCTAAAAAATTATGTAAATGTTACGCAATAATGTTTAATGCTAAACTTAGCATAAGGCATAAAAATACTAATTTTGGCCATGTACGAACAAATTTTTTTTTTTAATATAGAAATTTTCACCCTCAAAACTTAGCAAATAGATTCGAGAGACACTCAGATAGACCGGCCAAGCAATTAGCGTCTCCAGTTCACACTAGACGGGCTATATCTATGCCGAGAACCCATTATTTGGAACCTCCAAGGGACCCATCACCTACATACACAGAAGTAGGGTCCATCAGAAGTTCGAGAAGAAGGAGAAAGCGTAAGCTATTGTTTTTATGATAATTTTTGATTATATTATGGATTACGTTGGCGTTGGAAAACTTTAGATTTTGTACTGCAGCCGCCATCTCTGAGGAAAAGACAAATTTAAGAGAATTTGGAGAGCTTTATTGTTATGGAAAATTAGGAAACTTGGTGAGAATAGTAATAATCGTTTTACTATATAATGCTGCTTGGAGATGGCGTAAGTCTGTAATGTTAGGGTTTCAAAAATGTTATTTGCTTTAAATTAAATTAAAGCAAATAAAAAAAATTAAGCACTCGTCAATCTGCAAATAATTTAATTTTATAGTAAATTTATGTTTTAGCACTTTTAATTAAGCTTTTGCCTTGTTAACTTTTTGTTTCAAGAATCTCTGCGTTCCTCGAATTTACTATTTTTAATACGAATTACATTTTCACCGAATTTCGATAACAATTATTGTGGAATCTGTACTTGAAATAATATTGATATAAAGTACCTTTACAAGCGCTCAAAAAATTGTCTGTTTAATTCAAATATTATTCTAAGGATCTCTATTCTGTTGTTCTCTAGTGCTTTCATTGTAAATTATGCAAAGCTCGAAGCATTTTGAACAAACAACCAACCAAAATGTATGCATTCATTGACGTCACAATAGACCTCTATCTATCACGGACGACTAATTTTAAATTGTCAGGAGAAAAGATTTATTTGCTTGGCTTACACCGATGAAAATAGCTAATTTAACTAGTATAAAAACACGTGTTCGTTGAACACTCGTGAAGTTGGTGTCTACACTTTCTGCATGCAGTCTAGAAAAGAAGTAGGCGCAAATTCAATTTTGAAATGTGGAGAGTATGAATATTCCAAATGTTGAAAAATTTGAATGTAACAAAGAAATTAACAAAGTATAAATAGAAAGAAACCAACTAACGAAAGGGCTGTGAAGAAGCAGTAACCTACTAGAAAAAGTTGTGGGTCTCTAGGATGTCTAACTATCTTCTTATTTTATCTGGATCATGTTCCGTCGAACATAATTTTTGTCGCTTCACGACAACAACAATTGTTCACCTACGAACAATAATACCATTGCCGAATTTCAACAAGAACTTCGAAGAATGGATTTCCTCCGACCAAACACTTGAATCGATCGTCGAACCCTTGCGACTATTCTAAAACGCCACTGCTTGAAATCGAATCCCCGGGGTGAAACAGCGGAGCGGATTCAAAGCTTGTTAATTAGCTAGAACAATTACGAGGCTAGCCTGGAAAGTTTCAAGCTTCAACATGAAGATGGTTTACAATAGCTGTTGTCAGTCGATGTTAGTGTTTCTTTAAAAATTGAAAAAAAAATCAAATATCGAGTTGTCATTAAATTCTTGTATTTGAAAGACGAGGTTGGACGCAATTGGATTTTTGGACAGCGTGAATTTAAACGAGTTTAGTTGATGATGAGACCACTATTACGTCGGAAAAGTTCATCAAATCGTGCTAAACGACCGTCGAATTTTAATCCAAGAGAAAATCTTTGTCCTACGAACGAAACGTTTACGTCTAGGAAACAGATAAAAGTCGCTGGGGACAGATCTGGCAAATAGGGTCAACCTGAACCCCGATTCGCGAATTTTTGCCTGCGATCATCAAAGTGTGAAGCAATGCGAGCTGTCTTGGTAGAATAAAATTTCCTTTTTCTTCAAATCCGAGCGTTTTCCACAGTCTCTGCATTCAGCTTGCTAAGAAATGTTCTCTCTGATTCAATGTAGCCAATAATACACTTTCCCAACGGATGGAACAGTCTTCGCCATTTTCGACGCCGATTTATCATTCCTCTGTTTCGACTGCGTTTTAGCTTCAGTGATGTACTGGTCTATCCAAGTTTTATTCTACAGCTATTAGTCGACTTGTTTCACGCAAATTGCTTCAACAGGACGTTGAAAATATTCATTCGAATCCGTTTTTGGTCCTGAGTGAGCAAGCGTGGCACCCAACGCCTATATCTTCAGTCAACATGTTCTTTCGAGAAGCCCAGGGATTCTGTTATCTCTCCAATCTTAATTTGACGTCGTCTAGCACCGTTTAGTGAAGTACTTTTGCGATGTTATCGGTAGTGATTGAAGCTGTTCATCATTGTTGAAACATCAACAATTTCTTTGGCCCATGGAACATTTGCTTCATTATTTAAAACAAATGAATGAAATGAAAAATCTTCTTTACCACTAAACAAGTCCACAATTTGGCGTAGGAAATCCTAGATTGGTATCTAGAACCGCTTGAAATTTTTGTTTGGCATTATCAGCAGGAGTTCTAGATAATTGGGGAAGGAATTGACAAAGCTCATATGCGATATTCATGGCGTTAGCTGCAGAATACAGTGGGCTGGTCAGAGCAATTCCTAAACGGCAGTTGGCTGCAGTTATTGTGGAATAACGTTCATGGATATTGGCTAAATCTACTTAAATAGTTGGGTTCATAAATGCTTTAAATCGAAACAGGATAATGATGTTGCTTTAACGTCGTCAAAGTGAATATAATAATAGGATGTTGCTTCTATCCATGTGCTCCAGCGCGTGGTGACAGGTTCTGGTGGTCGTAGTAAGAATTGTTGCGAGAAGAACCGCTGTATGCAGGTGCCTTCACAAAAACTTTCTTGAATGAATATCAAATTATTTGAATTCAGGTAGCATTCCCTGTACACGATGAGGCTCACAGTTATACAATGCTCGTATTAAACAGAACACATCAGAAAATGCCTAGAAACAATAACCAAAAAATAATGCTAAGGTAGCTTAGCTTCCTCATGGTATTGATGGAATAATTCACGGCAAACGCAGTAAAAGGAGAGAAAAAAATTACACTAACACACGGACATGTTTCTGCCTACCCGGCGTCATCAGCGTGGTTTCGAGAGCAATTTTTTCCGGGTACTGTTCCCCGGTGCTGTACCCGGTTTATGTCGCTGTTTCCTGAACGGCAGGTATGCGATTCTTTGGCACTAGAAGGCGCCAAGAAATGTCGAGTTTATCGTTTTGAAAGTTGTGGTATTAACTGTGAGGCAACAGCGATAGAAGGTAGAGATAAAAAATTGCTCTCGAAACCACGCTGATGACGCCGGGTAGACAGAAACATGTCCATGTGTTAGTGTAATTTTTTTCTCTCCTTTTATTGCGTTTGCCGTGAATTATTCCATCAATACCATGAGGAAGCTAAGCTATCTTAGCATTATTTTTTGGTTAATGCTCGGATTGGATAGCATACATGATGCTCAGCTTGTTACGTATTCTTGGTTTATTGTTAGTACTGTGCCCAATTTCGAATTACAATATTTGATAGAATGAATAAAATAATTTTATTATTTTACGCAAAACGTGGCTATTACTACTAGCAAAAAAATTAGCTTCCTTTTAAAACTGAGAAAAAGCCAAAAACTTCATAAAAAGCGTGGAAACATTTTTGTTTGCAATGTTTAATTCCGAATAACTTTGCACCGTACAGTTTTTGTCGGAAAAGCAGGAAATCGCATAAAACTAGATTACATGTTAAATCCTTATGTTCCCACCTAACCGTTAACACTCGGTATAAATTCTGGGAACTATAAATTACACCATTTTGTGAGGAGGTTATTTTACTTCGATTCATTTACATTTATAACGTATGATGCTTCGTGTTTTCACAAAATGAAGAAATTTTTTTAAGTAGACAACTGATTATTGACATTAAATAATTAAACGTCGCCGATTGTTATCATCTTAAAATGCCTATAAATTATTTTGTCGATAAAAAAGATTAAAATAGAGCATATTGATGAAGCATTAGTGATGTATCTAAAACAAGGAAAAAGCTATCGCATTTTCTGATTATTTATTGGTATTAAATAATATTTAAATATTATTTAATAGCACGATTCATGGTATAAATATAGATTTTTGAGGTCAAATTAATAAAACATTATCAAGATGGAGAACATAATTTAATTTTAATGTCTCTTTACATGTTCATTTGAAAGAAAAAAGCGGAACATCATCTAATTTAAATTCCTGACACTCTTTTGGTGGAACTTGTATTCGCTTTGAAGCTTTCGACTGGTTTAGCAGCATATTGACGTAGTGTTTTGAAAACCTTCAAAAGATCAAAAAGAAAATGTAGGTTGCAATATTGCATAACTTAAAACAATTTAATCTAACTTATACCAGAGTCCCGAAATAAAATCCATGTTTAAGTATTCTTGCGAGAAGATGAGATATTAGAAAAACATTGCTAAACCTAATTCGATACGGAACATTTTGTATCAAATTCTTTTAAAATTAATCTCATATTCGAGCCGTGACGTGTATAGGAGTGATTAGGTTTCAAGTGCTACAAATTTAGAGATATTCGTACAGATAAAATACGTACTGTGTACCATCAAGTAGATGATGAAATGTGGAAGATAAACATTACTTGTTACTAGCGTAACAACAAATTATGAAACACTCCGTGACTTCCTTTATTTTCTCGGCGTAATTAAATATTTGTTATTTACATTTAATTAATATTTTCCTTAATGCCTGCATATGCACCCACCAATTTAGCTGTTTCTCCTCTATAAATGGTGGAACCCTTAGTTCATCTCTTATATTCTCTTAAGTGCTTCATCTCAATTTCTTGTATTTCTTGTATTGATGGAATAATTCACGGCAAACGCAATAAAAGGAGAGAGAAAAAATACACTAACACACGGACATGTTTCTGCCTACCCGGCGTCATCAGCGTGGTTTCGAGAGTATTTTTCATATCTCTACCTTCTATCGCTGTTGCCTCACAGTTGCAGTTGATGACGCCGGGTAGGCAGAAACATGTCCGTATGTTAGTGTAATTTTTTTCTCTCCTTTTATTGCGTTTGCCGTGAATTATTCCATCAATACCATGAGGAAGCTAAGCTATCTTAGCATTATTTTTTGGTTATTGTTTCTAGGCATTTTCTGATGTGTTCTGTTTATATACATCATGGTAAGCCTGTCGGAATATTCACATGTGCGGTTTTCCAAAGCGCTACCAGCGTCGCCATCTCGTGTTTAGCAGTCATGAGAATTGCTCGAGGGATGGTTTGGGGAACAGTATCCGGTTTATGTCGCTGCTTCCTGAACGGCAGGCATGCGTTTCTTTGGCACTAGAGGGCGCCAAGAAATGTAGAGTTTGTCGTTTTGAAAGTTGTGGTATTAACTGTGAGGCAACAGCGATAGAAGGTAGAGATATGAAAAATACTCTCGAAACCACGCTGATGACGCCGTGTAGGCAGAAACATGTCCGTGCGTTAGTGTATTTTTTCTCTCTCCTTTTATTGCGTTTGCCGTGAATTATTCCATCAATACCATGAGGAAGCTAAGCTATCTTAGCATTATTTTTTGGTTATTGTTTCTAGGCATTTTCTGATGTACAGTCATCTTAGTATTGATGGTTATTTCTTTCTTTCTAACTTTTCAAATTCGTTCGTTAATATCCATGTCTTGATTACATTTTCTTTCGATTGTAACTTGCAATATTTATAATTCACGTCCAATTTGTTTTTCTTGGCCTAGTCTCCATCATCTCCTGTAAGAAATTTAATCTGCTTTACTTATACTTACCTGATAAAATTGTTGTAGATGTCGTACAATATGTTTCCTGGCAATTCACAACTTATTCTTGGCTCCACTTAAAAAGCACTTTAGAAATCTCGCAAAAACACTTATCTGATTAAACCGTAAACGATTAATTGATCGAATTCCACTAGCATTAAACAAAATGCTTTTAAAAAATTAATATACAGGTCTTATACGATTAGAAAATTAACTTAAAGCTTGAATTTAAACTTATTAGCTATGCGAATAAGCATTTATAGTTAGCATTCTTCTTCTTCTTCATGGGCCGTCTCCTTTACGAAGGTTGGCTAACATCATGGCAATTTTTACTTTCGATGTTGCACCTCCAAGCAATCCTCTTGTACCTTGTGTCTTAGGTTATTCAGCCAGGATATGCGCCTTCTTCTACCCCATATCTTCCCTTGAATAATAGTTTGTAAGAGAGCATTTTTCTCCCCCCGCATCACTTCTGATTTTAATTGTGATTACAATTTCTCTCCCTCCTCCAATCTTCTTAGTACTTCCGCATTTCTTGTTCTGCTCATCCAGCTTATTCTTAAGATTCTTCTATAACATCACATCTCAAAGGCTTCCAACTGGTCAATGTTATTCTTCTTAATTGTCCACGCTTCCATACCATATAAAAGCACTGAAAACACGCAGCATTTCAGCATTCTAATCTTGAGATGGCGGCTAAGGTCGTTACCGCATAAAACGTTCCTAATTTTGTTAAATATAGTTCCAGCCTGTCCAATTTTTCTTCTCTGGTTAACAATTGTTTCCGGATACTTGTACCTGCCGACCTTTTCCACTGGCTCTCCCTTGATCCACAATTGCTCTTACTGATGTTATAACTTTGAGCTAATCATAAATTTGGTCTTCTTAGTATACAGCGTGAGTCCCTTGTCTTCACTTTTCTCCACTTCCTAATCGTCTTTGCAGCCCTACTAAGATTTCTGCCATTAGTACAGTGTCATCTGCGTATCTGATGTTTTTGATCACTTCTCCATTCACTTTTACTCCGGTTGCCGTTTGATCTGCCAAAGCTTCCTGTATGCTGTTCTTCGAATTCAAGTTAAAAAGCAACGGCGATAGAACTCATCCCTGCGTTACTCCTTGTTTGAAAAATTCTCCTTCTGCATATACTCTAGCCTCCTGATTAAAGTACAGTGTCTATCCTTTTTTCTCTTAGCATCTCTATGAGGTGATTGTGCCGCACCTTGTCAAAAGCTTTATTAAAATTCAGGAAGCACAAATATACAGGTTGGTTGATGCCCCCTAGTTACCATTAAATATCACAAATATTACACAGAATGTTCCAAAAACTTTAAGTTGGACCTTAACATGGACCTATTTAACCAGGAAAATGGCAAATTTTTAAAATAAAATCCAAATCATTTCTACCCGTTCTACTCCAAGAAAACAAAAGCCAAACATATTTTACTTCCAATGCCTAAATTCACTAGTTTCCCAATTATTTAAAGGAAATTACTGACACGTTCCAGCAAAAAGCAACAATATTAACAAGATCTGGTTTATTTATCGACTTTTAGGTCATGAAGTAATTAATTTTCTGAAGTCCAGCAACGAATACATAGTGGAAGCGAAGAACAATTAGTAGAACAAGCAGAGATTTTAATGAACTATAACTCTTGTTTGGAAAAGTTAATGACCAACGCAAAATTCAGCCGAGTAGTATTTTTAAAAGTGACTATAAAGTTTCAGAAAAGCACTCAGAGCAACGCTGATGACGTCGGGTAAGCAAAAATATATCCATTGAGTAGTTCTTTTTCTCTTCACATTGCTTTTGCCGTGATAGGGAATTATCATATTAAGTTAGCATTATTTTGGTTATGAAAGAATGCGAAGAAAAAAAAAAAACTTCTATACTGTATAACATTGTTTCTCAATTAATAGTTCCTTAACGTGATTCTTGAAGCTGCTAAAGGGTAGGATCTTTGTTCTGCAAAGGCACACAGCTGTATAATCTGCTGTTCCAATAATCAGAGCTTCTTTGGGAACACTTTAGCTTGTGCCATGAAGTTGAAAATATCTTTGAAAAATAGATCTTTATCAAATTGAATTTTATGTCAAAATAACTACAAATTCTCTTCAAAAGTAACGAATTCTAACATCCTACCAAACTTACCTTATTACTTATTTCAGCCTACAACCCCAGCCCAACAATCATGTCACCTCTCGGCTACGGTCACAGAAGCAAATACTTGGACGACGCAGAATCTGACGACGAATTCTACGATGACTACTACGAACCCAGCAGAGTTTCAATAAAACCGGTACCAATTTGGTTATGCGTGTTTCTGGTGGTCAGCTACATCGTTGCCGGTACCTTCCTCTTCAGTGCTTGGGAAAAATGGCCCTACCTAGATTCTGCATACTTTTGCTTCATCACTTTAACCACCATCGGTTTTGGAGACCTGTTTCCGGCTGGTAGAGTGAACGATACGGGCAGCTATCAGCAGAATATAGCCTTCTGCTCACTGTATCTCCTATTCGGCATAGCACTTCTCGCTATGAGCTTTAATCTGGTCCAGGAAGAAGTCATTGGGAGTGTTAAAAAGGTTGCCAAGACCCTGGGTATTATTAAACGGGAAGAAGAGGATGACGATGATGATTGAGTTTAATGGTTAAGTTCTATTGTATTGCTTCGCTCAGAAAACACGATGTTTTTTACACTTCTACTAATTTAAGAATTATAATAGACTATTATATTTCTATTATAATAAACAAATGTTAAAATCTTGCTCTTATAATTGATATAAGTAAAGCTGTAATCATGATCGACTTTTTTTTATGAAAAATATTTTCTTCTAACTTTATTGCTTTTATTGTGAATAACTTTGTAATATAATCATAAAATTAATAAAGATTTTTTAATAAGTACAAAAGAGTTTGATGATAATAGTAATAATACCTTATTTCCCACGGGTCATGACCTAAGCATGGGAAATTTAGAAGAATCTCCATGCAATTGAGAACGAAACGTCGGCATTCTCATGCAATCAACCTGGAAACCCAAATTCTTTAATTCTACATAAAATATCTTGGTCTGAGAATATTGAAATTAATTTTATTTGTAAGACATAAAATTTACTTTTGTGTTAAGCAAAATATGGAAGAAGTTCACTATTTACACGTTTTTCTATTGTGTTGGACTTGAAAAATTGAAAAGTTCCAACATTAATCTGCCATCATGTGTGTATCCCACTTTCCGTGATACCTTTGCTCCATTGACCTTATGTCTTGATGGAACCGCTCGCCTTGCTCTTCATTAAATTTACCGAGAGTTTCCGGAAATCTGTCCAGATGGTTGTGCAGAAAATGTAATTTAATGCTCATATTAGCACTCATTCTCTTTAATTTTAAGAGAATGGGTCCAACATATTTCGTATGAGATCTTCATAATATTCCGCCTTATTGTTACCCAAGAAGTTCTTAAGCACAGTAGCAAAAGACCACCAAGCAGAAGCTTCGACATAAGTCATGGCTTTTCCGAAATTCAAGATATTAATGGACTTGCGAATTTGAGGACCATTAAAAATTCTATGGCTTTAACAAATTGTTTGTTGAGACCCAGTTTGATGTCAAGAGGAGGCAAAATGATCCATGTCAAGCAAAGACTCGCTTCGCCCTACAGTTAATTCTTCTCTAAATGGCCATTTTTTTTTTCATGCAGTGATCTTGCTTTGATAAAAACAACAAATAAATTAAACTATATCTCTTGTTTTTGGCACTTAAACTGCTTCCTTATTAGGCGGTTTCTTTTGAGAATCTCTGTATATCGTCTGGTTCCTCTTGTACGTAGTGACCTTTTAGTTTCCAACTTTTCTAGATAACCTCCCAATTGTTCAGTTGTCTTCGTGCTTTTGCCACGCTCTATTTACACATATTTAATCGTACAAATCTCGTTCTCTTCGTAATTTAATTTTTTTTAATTGTTTTTAGATGATAACTGTTAAGAGATTTTTGAAATGCCACGACGTAATTGGCGCGCGCTGACTTGTAAATAATCTTTAATCTACAGTACACGTTGTAATTTGTTTACAATGCTAGTGATATTCTCTGATGAAATAATAAACTACTTGCGAAAGATTAGAATGTAAATAATTAAGCAATTGCTTTATTTTTCGGCTGCTTTACCCAATATCGATCCTTTGTGGATCTAGTTACAACCATAATGTGACTTAATACAGTTTACTCCTGAGGTACATTAATCACACTTCTTCATTTCATCATTGAGGCACAACAACTGCAAATATTACAATGTACGATGACATCGATGTGATTCTTCAATGCTACCGAAGCATCTTTGTGAAAGCATCTATTTAAGCTGCAATTCGCAAGAAGTTCGTGCCTCCCATTGCCTGTCGCAAACATATTTGTATTGTCGGCGTACAAAGTTAGCAAACCCGGTATACTATGTCGTAGATCGTTAATAAAAATGACAAACAATAGCGGTCCCAACACGGAGCACTGCGGTACACTGAATGCAACATTGACAAAACTAAGAACGTAGCGAGCTTCCGTTGCCTCTGATGCGGCTCGAAAATATTCACACAATATAAATCGTGGTAATTAGTTTAATAAAACAAAGTGAACGGCCAAATAAAAAAATCAATAAATACATGCTACTAATTTTTTCAGTAAGCATCAATGGGCGAAGTTCAGCTAATTCTGTTCTAACTTAACTATGCGCAAATCTAACCAGCACATAAAAAGATTCAACTAAAGCACAAAAAAGGAGAGTATAAGAAAGAAAATATTGCTCCAGATTAAGCCAGTTAGCATTCTTCAATTTATGGCTGATTTTGTCAGATTTCCTAATACCAAAGATAAGTCGAAGACAAAAGCTTTATCGTGTTTAATACGCAGAATCATAAAAATTAAGCTGGGATAAAAAAACAAGAGAATCACGTAAATGCGTTTTAATTCTGGGATTAAAAACATGTCAATGGGGACAAAGCAGTGTAGGCACGCTGCAGGCTCCTAGACACATGGTTATCCATGTGGTAATTCCAAATTTCCTAATCTCGACGGTCTAAATGGGGATATTATTTATCTGCTTATTTCCGTTCAGAAAAGACACGAACCGCCGACTTCTGTGGATTCAAAGCAACAAAATGTTGCTTAGGGTAACCTGTGGCAAGCCTGTTAAGATTTTCATTAAGTAAATCGATAGTTGAAGCAAGTTTATCTGAAGCGCAAAAAATGTAAACCTGTGTAGCTTCAGCGTGTCAATAGTAACGGTAATGCAAGATACAAGTATACAATGCTGAAGTTGTTCACCGTATACAGAAGAGGAACCAAAATAGAACCTCGAGGAACATTCCCGAACTCCCCCCTCAGGATATCTCAACCCAACTTAACAGCCTGACATCGGCCGTAAATGTAACCGCGAAAAAGCTCAATAGCGGTATCAGACAAGCAAACATAATGAAGTATAGAAAGCAATAAGTTGTGATTAATTATGTCAAACGCACTATTCAAATCTAACAAAACCAAGATGATCATTCCTTCCATTCCATCAGCTATGTAAAGGACGGAATCTAGACTGCCAATTGGGAGAAACATTGTTAGAATAACGCAGGCTTCCACGACCAGAGTCGGTTAAAACTAAACGTGTTCCGGGTTCGGACCATGTCAAGGGCGTTTTTTGTTAAACGAAAACTAGACTTCAAGAGAGGGAAAGGTGGTAGACAACAGTTAGCGTTGATTTTCGCCTCTGGCATGGTTCACATGCTGAGTTGTCGTTACGAACTGCTTCCCGCTCAGGTAGTTTCGCCTCTGTCGTGGTTTACACATTAAGTTACAGTGCAAATTTTTGCCTACCACATTTCTCTCTTGCGAAGAAGCCCCATACAATTGTGGCCGAAACGTCGAGTTTTTATTTTAACAAGAACGACATGACACGGTTCAAACCCAGAACACGTTTAGTTTCAAGAGGAAGTATGTTATTACATATTTCCTCCTTGCTCTTTGAGAAAATTATCAAGCATTTTCCATACACTAGGGGAAGCAGCTATATGGGCCTGTAGTTATTAATGATTGTTTTGTTACATATTGTTACGTACGATAGTTTGTAAATAGTGTTGGATTTTTCGATTAACTTCTCTTCTACACTCTCGATTTCCTCATTCACCATTCTAGAACCTTCAATCAATTTTTCTTCCAGGTTTCTGGAATTTTCTGTTAATTTATAATAATAGAAAGATAGAAGATCTATCTTTCTAGAGTTTTCTGTTAATTTCTCTTCTATCTTTCTAGA
>LR736893.1:845735-934929 GCA_902654985.2 Oryctes borbonicus | reverse complement strand
TATCTTTCTAGAGTTTTCTGTTAATTTCTCTTCCATATTTCTAGTTAATTTCTCTTCCATACTTTTAGAATGTTCTGTTAATTTATCTTCCATTATTTCTCTAAGTTCCGCTAGAAGTTCGCTAGTTGCACCGGGCACTTCAAACAAGTATTTCTCAGGATCTTCTCCAGTCTCTTCCGTGGCTCTTTTCAACCGCAACTGGAGCTCGGGCTTCTTCCCGCTTGTATCTTCATCCCTTTCTTCTAATTCTCTTTTTAGGTCTGCTACTTTCAAGTCCATTAATTTACAGAATTTTGCCATTGTTTTCAACTGTGCACAGTTAGTCCAGGAATTTCAGTTATTCCCAAGTATATCGCCAATACCCCACACCTGACACCGATTGTAACGTTTTTCTGCCTTTAAAAACGTTGTCGGGGCTCAAAGACAAACAACTCAGGCGATATATTCAATATAAAAATGGATTTATTCCACACTTAACGTCTGTCAACATTAAAAATAAAAAAAATCATTGTCAAACTTTTAAAGATAGCAAACTAGATAAGTGAAATCCAACACTATTTACAAACTACCGTACGTAACAATATTAATGATAGCCATTATAGCCCATAAAAAATTAACCCATAAAAAGGTTCAATTTTAATCTTCAATTTTACTGTGGATAACTTCGGTCCTCTGCAGAAACATTTGCATTTGTATAACACAAGAACATTCCTTATCTTTCATATCCAGCATTGCAACATATTAAGTACATTTACTTCTTTATGTCAATAGCTGTGGTAACATTAGTTACAAAATTTAACCGCTAATTAATTAAAAACAATTTTTTTAATGAAGGCCTCGCTAAAAATTGCTACCATCGTAATTCAGCTACAATTAATTAAATCAAACTTAGTGCCTTAATCGGGTAAACAATTTATGAATAGACGATTTCCAAATAACCCTGCAAACTAATAAAAATCGATATAATATAACGATATGATGTAAAATAATATGATAAAGAATTATATCTTATCAAAGTAAATTCGAGGCTGATAATGGTGTGGGATCAACGGAATATTGTCAAAATCGATTTAGTTTATTATTTTCGGCGAACCATCTAATTGTCCACAAAAAATTACCGGTTAGGAATGAAAAGTCAATTTCCAGTGAAACGCAAATATGATTAAAAAACGCGCTGATATCGCTAAGAGATTTCTGGTGATTGTGCTTATATTTTGTGTTCTGTGTCTCTTTTATGTGATACTCCAGAAGCATCTTAATGCCTATTCCGAAGATGAAGAATCAGATCCTGACGACGTATCCATTGACCCTAAAGAAAAAAATGAGATCGACCACGAGGAAGAAGACATTGACGGTACTCTAAAAGATTACCCGAATTTTCCGGCAATCTTTTATGACGAAGGTGCCCAAAAGCCAAAGGCCGCAAATAAATCTTGTGCTAAATTTCCCGCTTTAGAAAACCTGCATTTCAATAATCACTACTGGCAAACATTGGAAACTCCGTTGGGAGAATACCAGTTATTAGGCGCTTATTGGGATATTAGATCCAAAAACAAAAAAGCACCAACTGTTAGATTACTAGCAATGATAACACCTTCGAAAATCTCAGAAAATTTGTACTGTCAATTTTGGTTTAAAGATAAGGTAATTCTCTCGAAGAAAACGTGGCATTATTTCTTGTGGAGAGAATCATGGGGTGGTAACAAAGCAAATAATTACAAGCCCTACTTGATTAATTGCAATTTACCTAAGACGTACATGGATAATCATCCTGTGGCTGTGTCTTTGGTGAGCCAACCCTGTGATACACCCACCAACATCATCAAGATCACGGTGAATATCCCCGAAAAAAAGAAAGACTTCGCTGTTTGCGTTAAAGGATTAGATTTCCACGCCGATATCTCGATTAGACTGATGGAATGGATCGAACTCTTAAAGCTGCTAGGAGCTGAAAAAGTGTTTTTCTACGAACTTCACGTTCACGAAGATATCAGACGTATACTTCAATACTACGAGGAAGTCGAAGACGTCGTTGCGGTGACTCCCGTCACCTTGCCGGGTTACTATCCCAATGAACCGTTTCTTCAACACATGTTCTTGCATCACTACCGCTCCAAAAAACGACTCTACGAGTTGATTTCGTACAACGATTGCTTCTTGAAGCACATGTACGAATACAAGTACATCGTCCTTCTCGATATCGACGAGGTTATAGTGCCATCTGTTGGAAATTGGACGACTTTAATGAACGAGATCACCTCAGGTCCAGATAATGCTGATAAATCATCGTACAACGCAAGAAATGTCTACTTCTTCGACGATTACGTAACGCAAGATGGCTACTTCCAGGATATTCCATCCTACATGCATATGTTGCAGCACGTCTACAGGATCAAGGATGTTATGGGATCTGGATTGTACATCAAATCTTTCCACAATACAGATCTGGTCCTTGCGTTACATAATCACTATCCTCTTTATTGTGTGCAATCGTGCAAAAACAAGGAAATAAATCCAAGCAAAGCGAAGCTTCACCACTACAGAAGCACTTGCGTGAAAGAAATTAAAAACTGTAAGAAATTGAAGGATACGAAGGTGCAAGACAGAACACTTTGGACGTTCAAGAAAGAAATGATAGATCGCGTGTCAACGTTGCTGAACCTCTTGGAATTCAACAGATAACCGGATTTTGGATGGTGATTGATTGAATTGAATTTGTGGAATGTGGATGTTAATTAAAGTTAAAGAAGTAGCTCGTTTATAAAGGCTGTCACACAAGGGAATAAATTTATCTTGAATCTTCATATAAGATCCAATTGAAAAACATCATAATATACAGGGTATTCAATTTAAAAAAGGTAATTTAGAATCGAAAATTTTAATATTTCTCAAATTCATACTTTCTCATTATAGCCCACTGTATAACCAATATGTGTAATTTTGCCTTTGTGAAGACAATCTCAATAAACACCTTCATCTTTTGTTTAAAGCTCTGCAAGCAAAAGGTTTAGAAATTAAAAATTGAAATAATTCTTAGCAGTACTTAACTTAAAGGTGATTATCGAGATTAACTGACTCATCTCAGATAATTCTAGTATAAACTTTTGCATGCAAGCGCTTTATTTTTTACTCATTAATAATTTAATTTAATTTAAATAAAGTGTTTATCGGTGCCATATTAATTAAATTAGAAACATTATCGAAGGTGATGTATGGACTAATAAGTATATAATTTATTTGTTATTTATTCGTTAAGCATTATAGTGTTGTTCTTGATGCGTAAGGATGCAGTGTTCATTTTCCACTTATTTTTATACTCTTTTACTCTGGAAGTTCTCGATGTTTCTGTATATTAATTTAGATTTAAAAGCACGATGTTTGTCTTTGTGAAGAAAATCTTGAAATTTGTGGAAATTTATTTATATTGATTTATGAGATATTTCCTTCTCAATTATATCCGAATATATGAAAATTGTTATCAGCTAAAGCTAATTGATACCGTGAGCAAATTAAAACAGATAGCATCGCTATCTACTGCAAAAAAAGGTACATAAAAAGCACATAAGTATCGGCACCCTCCGCACCACACAAGTTTAATTAATTAATCCGGGACGGCCGTTTCGAGAATACGAATGGTCCTCATGTAACACAACATGTAAATGAAACTGGGCATAGTATTAAATTAGAAGATTTAAAATTGATCAAAAACGTAACGTCGCCGCGAGAATTAGATGCGCATGAGACGGCTTACATAAAAAGTAATAAAAATCTGATGAACAGAGAAAACGGACCGTTGTCGTACTCTGTCCTTTTTGACCTTTTGCAGTAGGCTGGCACTTGTTTATATTTTGGGTTATAAAAGAGATCTTCCCGTCCATCTGGTCGTGTTTTTCGCATGTCGTAGTTTGAGACGCGTAGAGGGTAGAATTAGGCACTTGTAAAACAATATTTCTTCTCGGAAGAAGGGATAGTTCATGCATGTTATTTTTCGCACGTCGTAGCTTCAAGGCGTGCGGGAGGTAGAAATAGGCACTTGTAAAAAATATGTTTTCTAAGAAGTAGGAATAGTGCACGCATGTTTAGTTTTAGGAAAGAAAGTTTTTTTTTCTCACATCATTCGGTCACCGGTTGATGATGAGGACCATCCGTGTCCTCGAAACGGCCGTCCCGGATTAATTAATTAAACTTGTGTGGTGCGGAGGCGGCTGATACTTATGTGTTGTTTACCATACTACGCCACAGTCCTTGCTATCATTATTAAAAAGGTACATAGTCGAGAGGACCACGTTTCTTTTGAAGATATTGGTTACTAATTGAATGCAAGGTTAAAGCTGCAAATTGCGTTTTGTATTTATTGAAAAGTTTGACGATTTAAATCATATTCTTCTCTGAGGAAGCTTGCTTCAACCTTGATGATTTTATTATCAAAGAAACTATGTGTATATGGCGCAGTACAAACCATCGTGTCATGATACAGAAGATTGGTGTTTACATAGCAGTTTAACTGAAAAGAATTACTGGTCCCTTATTTTTTCATGAAACGTGGTAAGTATCGTAATAATTTATTGCAATCTTTTCTAAACCAGTTGCATGACGAAGAACTAAGGAATGGGTACTTCCAACGAGACGATGCCACAACTTATGATTGATAACCCTGACTTTCCTCTCTTCTCTCGGGATTTTTATCCGTTCTTTTCCTGTATTAAATCCGCTCATTTTCCAAAACATCAAAGTCAATGTAAAATCTATCTACAACAAGACTCAATGCAAGTTCAAGGAATGTCAAAGTGAAATTCCATTAATTAATCGTTCGCTTCGTCTTCGTCAAAATTCTCACGTTGTAGTGTTGCATGCGGTGTGAAACGTCATCGTAAAGCAAAGAATCTCGGCTACAATTCAGTCTTCGTTTGTAATTCAATATCAACGTAGGCTTCCACGGCCGGAGTCATATAATTCCGGGTTTACGAACGCGGTTAAACAGTAACATAAAATTTTATAATTGACTTTGAGTCGACCTCTAATTAAAAGATGTTAACAAACATAGCGTTGATGTGTAGGAATTTCGCATATGTAAGATTAGGTATAGGTTTGTGTAGGTATTTCTAATATCCACTTAAAACGCCATTTAATTCCTCAAATAAAGATCTCAATTGTCGAAAGAGTGTATTAGAGGCACACGATCCTTAATTTCCGATAACCTTAATTTTCTAAATTTTCTCAAACTTTCCCTTCGTAAAACATTAAAATATGTATAAATACACTACCCGACAAAAACATAGACGCGGTATCGTTTCTATTTACGAAACAAAGTTTATAGACATTATATAAAATGTAAATCAGGGTTATTAATACTTGTTATGTAAATAGTCCATTTATAGATATTTCTGGGTATTTATTGCTTGATGCGGGGTAATTGAGATTTTCCCAGATCAAAATAGGAATTTTAAATGCGACGAAAATTTAGACCCTGTGCATTTATTACATTAATATAAGCAAAAATGTTTTAATTTTATACTTCTCTTTATATGCAGTGGTTGTGCTGGTAAAGTATACACATTTCACCGCGAGAAATTATATTTTATAAAGCGTTTGCAATATGGGTAGAAAAAAGCAATTATCCTTGATAGAAAGGGGTAAAGTTCTAGCCTGGCACCAGGATGGTGTTAGTAAGAAGGAAATTGCTCGTCGGTTACGAAGAAGCGATCATTCCGTTAGAAATGTCCTAAAAGATCCGGAAAATTACGGCAAAACCAAAAGGCCAGGGGCGACCGAAAGCTGTAAGTGAGCGGGATAAACGCATGATATTGCGGTGTGCATCCGATTCTTCTGCGTCGGCGAGAGTTATTGCAGAACAGGCGAGGGTACAAACGCACGTGCGTAATGTTCAAAGGATTTTAAAGGCGTCACCGGTAATATCACGGAAGAAAATGTCGAGAAAACCGCCACTTTCGGCGAAACACAAAGAAGCGAGGTTGAGATTTGCTGAAGAACACGTATCCTGGAAGAAACGATAGGAAAAAGTCATATTTTCCGATGAGAAACGTTTTAATTTGGACGGACCGGATGGGTACTCGCATTATTATCACGATCTGAGAAACGAACCAAAAGTGAAAATGACCAGACAATTAGGGGGTGGATCTGTGATGATATGGGCAGCGATTGGATTTCGCGATAATGGTGGGATAGTGTTTTGCACAAACAAAATGACATCTGTGACGTAAAAAGACTTATTGGACAATGGGCCGGGCGCAATTTTGTTTTTCAGCAAGATAACGCGCCAATTCATAAAGCAGAAACCATTACTACTACATTAAATTTTTGTCGCAGAAATTGTTTAAACATCGAAGTAATAATTTATTATTTAGTTCATATATTGCTGGAGGAGATATTTTTAAGTTTATTTTACTTTTATGAATAAAAACTTAATTAGATATCTTCCTCATTTCGCAAAGAAATGTTGTAACCCTTAAAACCCGTAAAACATCTTACCGCGTCTAAGTTTTTGTCGGGGAGTGTACGTTCTAATCTTATGGTAAAATCATGCCTAACATAAAATTAATTACGTATTACTTGACTGGCATTATGCGAATATTTGAAAATTTTTGTGTTCTTCTAGAGATTTCAAGTAATAAGAAGACAAAGTTTTTGTCGGGGAGTGTAACTCGTCGTCATCACAGCACACGTTGTGATAGCCTTTTTTATTTACGTACGTTCCTGTCTATTGTACCATCAATTTGGCTGTCGTGTCGTAATGATATTCCTTTTTTTATTATCAGGCAGGTGACTCATTGCTACTGAACACATATATAGTTTGTATTAATCTTTTTAATAATAATATGTAGTGTACTTTCACACATCTGCCATTTGACGAGGAATATTTTCTAAATTAGCTAAATAAAAAACCGTCAATAACAACGCTTTCCTAGATAAAATTTTGTTTCTCCTAATAAATACTTGTCTCTAATTTCATCTACAATAATAACACTGTTGGCAGAACAGTGATTTTATTGTATTCATTTTTAGAGGAGTTTCAGGGTAATTTAGTGTCGTTGATTCCATATTTGATGACAGTTTTATCACATTGGCTCTAGGTTTTATGAAAATGCTTTCTTTTTAAAAGGTATGAAGAAGAAAAACAAAAAAAAAAATAAAATTAAAAATTTATTGGCGGACAAGCGACAAGTACCTTAAGTATAAATATAAAACTAAAAACTATGTTTCTAAAAAAAAAGAAAAAACAATGCAAATGCTGCCATCTGTGTGATTTTTCTAGTGTGTTGTACTTAAAAGCAATCACGTTGCAGGTTCCATCATGTGTGTCCCATCCCACCTTCTTTAATACCTTTGCTCCATTAACTTTATGTCTTGATGGAATCGCTTTCCCGAAATCTGCCCAAAGAGTTATGCAGAAAGTGTCGTATTAGCACCCATTCTCTTAAAATTAACCAGGATATTTCGTGCCTTATTGTTACCTAAGAATTTCCTAAGCACAATAACAAAGCAGCACCAAGCAGAAGCTTCAACATCAGTCTTGGCTTTTGGGAAATTCAAGACATCAATGAGCTTGCTAATTTGAGAACCATCGAAGATTCCAGCCTTTAATTTTTCTAAACTTGCTTTGGGGGAAGATCTACAGATACATTTAAAGCATTCTGCTTCTTTGTGTAAGGCTTTAACAAATTGTTTCATAAACCTCAGCTCTATGATGAGAAATGGAGGCAAAGTGATTTTATCTCTGTTAAGCAAAGACTCGTTTATGATCTACTGTAAATTCGTTTCTAAGTTGCCATTTCTTTTCCGTCCAATGATCTTGCTTTGCTCTGCTATCCCACATACATAGAAAACACGAGTACTTGCCGCCCAATCAAAAAATTCACCACCTTTAAATCAACACAAACAGGCAATTGATGCTCTTGGATTTTCTTTATATTTTCGTATTCTTCTTTGAGCTTCATTAAGTGGGCAACTGAGGATTTCCATTATGCAATAGAACATTTTCAAGCTTCTTGTAAAACTAGCAATAAAAAGTCGCCAATCCTTTGATTCATATTTAGGTAAACCCATTTTCAAAAGAACTCCTGGTATGTCACGGCAATAAACAAGTTCTTCATTTGAATTTTTGAAGTATAGAAGAATTGCCAGCTCTCTTGTTCTGCAAGCTGTTATTGTAACTCCGGGCTTAAGCCGGAACTTAGAAGAACTTGAAAGACAAGAACTTACTTAAGTAAGTTCTTTTCTTTGAATCTGAATGAAGATCACGCACCAAATCATTGAGCTCCTTCTCAGTAAACTGCTGGTGGGGGTGGCTTAGTTTCACTGTTACATTCTGTAGTAGTTGTAATTGGCTATGAATCCGGCACCATTTTCACATCTAACAACGAAAGCAGGGGCTGCGATGTGTAAACTAGCATAAATATATTTTCATCATGGGGTATTGGTCTTCTTGCTGACTGAATCAGGATATTCCTACGTTTCTTGCAGCGATTAAAGCCAGATTCACAACACAGCAAGCTTAAAGCTCTTTCTCTTTCCTATTGTCCATTGCCGTTGGGATTCCACGCATGTTTTACACACTGTAGTCCAAAACTGTTTTCCAGTTGCAGAACCAAAATAAGAAAGATACGCCTTCTTCACAAAATCGGTGATCTCTGTTTTTCCGTGATATATTCACCAGAAATTTAGCAGAATACACAATGGTTAAGATAATCTCTTTTAGACGAAATCACATTTATACATTTAATACATTTTCGTGTAAATAAGGCGAATAAAGGCAGTGAGATTAAGTTCGGTGTTACCTACTCATACACCGCTCCCAAAACGAAGATAGCTATTACCAAAATGTTTTTAATGAGTAGGACTTGGAGCCTGAAACTTTTCAGGCTACCATCGTACGTGTTTACGTTAGCGGGTATCGGTTGGTCCACGTGGTACGGCCGTGAATGTTATGGAAATGAAGCGAAATTTAGAATTATCGATCGATTTTTTTCTTATCTAATCAAAGATTATTAAAATGTTGGAGTTAATTGAACAGATAATTTTATATTTAAATGTTTTGCTGACCAATTGGTGTAGTACCGATTATTGTAGGACAATGAGAACTTAAAACAAATGGAAATTTTAGACATGTGGAAATTTTCTTGCTAGAATATCCTGGAAAATAATTTGTTTTCCACGTTGTGATGCAAATATGTAGGTTACATTATAATCTCTAGCTTGAAGTAAAGGTGAGTCACAAACTTAGCAACATTTTTCGTTCTTTATAAATTAAGCAAATAAACATTTGCTACGATGGAATATTCTCCAAACAAAGGGCCAGATATTTATTGCTCCATATCAACGGCAAGTGGCGAAATATGATAATGATATGAACTTGACGTTAAACAAACATACTAATCTGTCTATCTAACTTGGCATCAATCTGCGTACCTAACTAATAGCAATTTCACACTAAATTAAAAAAATTGCTTTTTTTTTTTAAGTATATACAAGGTGTCGCAATACCTAGAGGCGAAATTGTCAGGGCCAAAATTTGTAAAAAAAGTCTTAATGGTTGCGTAGATACGAAACATTCTGCGTTTACGCACAACAAACCACATAGGTAAATACCAAAATGGAACGTGCAAAGTGCTTTCCATCGACTTGACAGTAGCCACGACATTCACGCCGCAAGGGCCCTGATCTAGCTTGGAATTAGTAGCATCCGTGATCTACCGCTTGTTGCAACTCCTCGAAGACATTTTCAGGCGCACCATATACGCGCACCAAAATTTTGAATTATTTACAAAAAAAAGAAATCATTGGGGTTTAAATCAGGCGGTCTTGCAGGCCATGATATAGGTCTGTTAATTCAATGTAAATGCTCCCTAGCGGTAATCAAATAATGCGTCTGATTCAAGGGAATGTCCACTAAGAGATAACCCATTGAGTTCTGTAGAAAGTTAAGGTCAAGCGAACCTAGTAACCTGTCAGCCAAAATAATCGTCCAAATGTTAAATGAAGATCGTACCTAATGTCTAGATTCCATAATAGGACGGGATTCTCGTCGGCTTGTACATGCATATTGTGGAAGTTAAAAAAAAGCTGTATTCTATGTGAACCCGGCCTTATCGGTAGGAAGAATATTGACTGCAAAATTGAGGCTTGAACATCATTGCGTAGAAATCAGCGGCGAAACAACCAAACATACTTGATCAGGGGGTGAACTCCATACAAGAGGGGCATTAATTCCTATCTCGGCTAATATTCTCCGGATCTTACTCTGTCCGTGCTAAAATAGCCCCTTTTGCTTCAAAGGTGGACACCGACTTTGGTCTACCAAAATCATGAGACCCAAATGAACTGGTATCACGGAATCTGGTGCAATCTTATAAGAACAGGAACAAAGGTTATCTAGCGCTTGGAATGTTTTTTTTTTGTATCGCAATTACCATGATCGCATGTCGGTTGATACAATATTAGAGTAAACAGGTATAGTGAAAATTCAACAATTTTATTGACAATTCCATGTTCAATTTCAGCAAAAAAGTAATTTTCAACCCAACATTCTTAAAGCACTTTGCAGAGTTTACTGGGGTCTCGTTTAGCCGACAAGACGAATCCCCAAGCAAGGGGCAGAGTCTCAATAGATCGCAGCGTGGAAACTGCTCTACCGAGTAGTACTAGGTACGTAAGTCGTCTGCAGACAATTCCAGCGGCACCCGTGATCGACCGCTAGGACCCGACGAAACGCAGCGATGAGATCCCACCGTCAGTCGGTCGCTCCATGCGGCAAACGAGGGCTCGTGCGACAGCCGACGCGAACGTCGACCGCCTAATAGAGTCACATTGTTTTGAGCCTTTCGACTCTCGGAACTCCTAAGGGTATCGTTGCCACCTTTGACTAGAAAGGATACGGCCTTAGAGGCTTCGCACCACCGCCCGCTCGAGCGAGTACGTGAACCTGCGGTTCCTCTCGTACTGAGCAGGATTACTATCGCAACGACCGGTCATCAGTAGGGTAAAACTAACCTGTCTCACGACGGTCTAAACCCAGCTCACGTTCCCTATTGGCGGGTGAACAATCCGACGCTTGGCGAATTCTGCTTCGCAATGATAGGAAGAGCCGACATCGAAGGATCAAAAAGCGACGTCCCTATGGCCGCCACAAGCCAATTATCCATGTGGTAACTTTTCTGACACCTCTTGCTGAAAACTCTTTAAGCAAAAGAATGAGCGATAATTGCATGCGAAAAATTCACGCAGAGTTTAGAGTTTCATATTTTGGCGATTATGGATTAGTGGTGATTACCGCTTTGATCCTTTTTTCGTTCTTCGCGCACCGATGGTAGATACTTGCATAACGTTATCCAAGATAGTAACCCCAGTTGGAAATCGTAAAACGGTTTCTTATCCAGTAAGCGAAGTTGCAAACCACACTCAGAAACATGGACAGTAAATCCAACATAAATTGCTCTCTCAATGGCGCACTATTGACATGCTTTATACAGTCAGGCGATGGTCGCCTCTTGCACTTCTGTACGCCCAACATACTATGAATTAAACGAACGACATTCGACTAACTCGCGTAGAGACCCAAGATGAACTAACGCAAAACGTGCCTGCTTCGCTTTCTGCATTGCGCTGGGCCACCCTAAATATTACCATATATGATAATGATTACCACTGACTAAATTTTCCTCATGGCAGCGTCGCCACAATCGGCACGCTTTGATAATCATCATGCTCCGTATGACTGGCCAAAGAAAATTGAAATCATATGAATGTGTGATCTGTTTGTTTAAAAAAAAAAACATCATCATTAACGTTCTCAGAAAATACACTTGATACACAATAATATTTTTCTCATTTTGCACAAAAAAATACGTAATAAAACCTAGACAATAAAAAAAAAATAAAAAAAACTTGATAATTTATTAAAGCCTACATGTACCCTTGAACCAATATATTTTGAATTATTTAAAATCTCCGATTATACCGAAAATAACTACAAGCTTTTCTTTTAAATAGAAATATTAAAATAGAAAATATTTACATTTTAGAAAATTTTTTGGTTTTTATAACTGCGAAAACGTAACCTTAAAAATTGAAATTTCGCAGAACTGTTGACCGTATATGGTAGGATTAGAAGCCGAATAGATTTTTCGAAGACGTTATACAGCGTATTCCATAATAACGATTAAATTTTCAAATGGAAAGAGCGTCAAATTTTTTTTGAATACGACTATTTTTCTGTTTCTTAGCAAATTGCTTTTAAGAAAAATACAAAAAAAATATTCATATTAAATACTTTTCAAGGAGCTCAGGAAAATATGTATTGCAACACAACCTTCTTAAAAAAAAAGATTATCCGCCAGTAAGAATGTAGCTTAGGTACTTTTTAAAAAATTCAACCAACTTTGAAGACATCCAAGTTAGTTATGACTATTGCGGAACAATCTGGCGTTAATGAAAAATATATGCCACACCATCGTCGATGTATCTGCGAATATTATTGTTGGATTTTTTGTATCAATAGGCAGATTATTCAGATAAAACAAAAACAAGAAAGGACCCAGTATCGATCCCTGAAGGACGCCTCTTATTATCTTCTTGTGCGCGAACTAGTTGAGGTCACAGGCATATCCCAAGGTAGAGTGTTTTCAATTTTGCACAAAAAATTGAGCGCGAAAAAAATCTCGGCAGGATGCAGCTCGGCAGCTAGTGGAGTGTAGGCTTTCACGACCATAATCCATGGTAGAATTGTCGCGTACTTGATATTTGACTTGACGTTTCGCTGATTATGCTGTTAGCTGCTTCAGAAGATTTCTAAAGACTGATGTTGTCTCTTGCTCCTCGTTATATACCTTATTTCCGTTCCGCTTCGATGAATCGGATCGTTCGCTGTATGACGACTTCGCAATGCTAACTTCTGATTTTGTATCCGTCTTCGCGATTGATGTTGTTGCTATTTTTCACTACTTCTATCGATTCGCGTATTATCCTCGGATAGTAGTGGCTGATCCTAGCTAATACCTTCCTGCTGGTTATTGTCGGTCTTCGTCCTTTTTCTGCTCTCGTGGTTTCCTTATAACTCTTCTGCTGTGGCCGTTTTTCTGCAAAGCTTTTTTGACGTATTCTATTCCGCTATCTCTGATGTTCGTCGCTGATTTTCTCTCCTCTTCTTAACAATATATTAATGAGTGGATGGTGGTGAGATATTACATCCAGGTACCGGTCTGTGTGAGTCTTCTTACGGTATACACTGTGGCCCAGTCTACTGCTGACAATGCGCTCCACAAGGACATCTAGGAATGGTAAGGTGCCGTCTCTAGAGCTTTTGGTCCATGCGGCCAGATGACAAAGGTGCCATCTACACATCTGTACCAGCATTTAGGTTTCATCCTGTTAGACAACACCCGAAAGACATTTCTACTAAGGATGGGCGCCGCGTTTGCTTTCAGCGGAGAACAAACTCAATCGTGAGGTCGACTCTGAGGCTGTTTTGACGCTTTTGAAAAAATACCTCGGCCACGTCGAACGAGGAAGTCATCGTCTAAACAGATGCCTATTTTGAGGACCTTCCGAAATCCTACTTTTTGGAGGGCTTAAGAAAGCTGGAAAAACACTTGGAAAAGTGTACATAGTTATGGTAACTATGTTGAAAAATAAATAAAAATCTACAGAAAATATTTTGTTATTCTATCTTTTTGTAAAGACTTATTCAACGACCCTCCTAACCTCTTGAGAAGTACTTTTTATAATTGGGAAATGTTCTAGAGTTGAACGAATTGTTAACAATATGTATCAACGGTACGGCTATGGTATTGGCTCAGTTATGGCTCAGGTATTGGCAACTACTTCTGGTATAATCGGGAAGTCTTAGATAATTGAAAATGTGTTAGTCCAACAGCTCACTCTTTCATATATCGATCGATGCAGTTCCTAATTAAACACCTGTATATTGCTATACGTCTTACATTAAATTAATTTCGATTCAAGAATTCCGTCTGTTTTAATTAAAAAAAAAACATCTTATATCTTATCAAGACAACTGATAATAGCTGGCTACCAAGCAGCTAGTGCAAACGCCAATTAGTTATCCTGGAGAAAACAGAAGCTACCGGTTATGAAAGAAAAGTAAATTTTATCTGAAAAGTGAATATGGTTAGAAAAGGCGCTGTTCAACTTAACAATATTTTCGGGATTTTACTGTTAGCTTGCGTTATTTGTGTTTTTTACGTGATACGCCAGGAAGATGCTTACGGCCCTTCCCAGGATAAAGAATTGGACAGAGTCGACTTATCCATCCAATATAAAGAAGAAAGTGAGATCGATAATAAGGAAGAACATACCGATGGTACTTTAAAAGATTACCCGAATTTTCCGACAGTTTTCTATGAGAAAGGCGCAAAGAAACCAAGGCCCATAAACAAAACCTGTGGAAAACTCCCCGCATTAGAAAATTTATCCTTTAGTAACCATTATTGGCAAACACTAGAGACTCCGATGGGAGAATACCAATTACTGGGCGCTTACTGGGACATCAGGCCCAAAAACGAGAAAGTACCAACTGTTCGACTACTAGCAATGATAACACCTTTGAATATCTCAGAAGATTTGTACTGTCAATTTTGGTTTAAAAATAAGGTGGTCCTCTCGAAGAAAACCTGGCATTACTTCTTATGGGACGAAGCATGGGGTGGTAATAAAAAAGGTAATTACAAGCCCTACTTGATTAATTGCGATTTGCCTAAGGAATACATGAATAATCCTCCTGTGGCTGTGTCTTTGGTGAGCCAACCCTGTAATATGCCTACCAACATCATCGGAATCACGGTGAATATCCCCGAAAAGAAAAAGGACTTTGCTGTTTGCGTTAAAGGCTTAGATTTTCATGCCGATATCTCGATTAGACTGATGGAATGGATCGAACTTTTAAAGCTTTTAGGAGCTGAAAAGGTGTTTTTCTACGAGCTCCACGTTCACGAAGATATTAAACGTATACTTCAATACTACGAGGAAGTCGAAGGCGCTGTTGAGGTGACACCCGTCACCTTACCGGGTCGCTATCCCAATGAACCGTTTCTTCAACACATGTTCTTGCATCAGTACTCCTCCAAAAAACGGCTCTATGAGGTGATTTCGTACAACGATTGCTTCTTGAAGCACATGTACGAATACAAGTACATCGTTCTTCTCGATATCGACGAGGTTATAGTGCCATCTGTTGGAAATTGGACGACTTTAATGAATGAGATCACCGCAGGTCCAGACAATGCTGATAAATCATCGTACAACGCAAGAAATGTCTACTTCTTCGACGATTACGTAACGCAAGATGGCTACTTCCAGGATATTCCATCCTACATGCATATGTTGCAGCACGTCTACAGGATCAAGGATGTTATGGGATCTGGATTGTACATCAAATCTTTCCACAATACGGACCTGGCGCTTGCGTTACATAATCACTATCCTCTGTATTGTGTGGGACCGTGCAAAGACAAGGAAATAAACCCGAACAAAGCGAAGCTTCATCATTACAGGAAAACTTGCGTTGAGGATATTCAAGATTGTGATAAATTGAAAAAAAATAACGTGAAGGATACGGCACTTTGGACTTTTAAGAAAGAAATGATAGCCCGGGTCTCATCGTTGATCGAAATCTTAAAAATTGATGGTTAACCGAGACGTGACTGGTTTGTTTTTAGATTAATCTGAATAATGATTGATCGATTTTACAATGTGTGATAGTTGATGGTGAACGGAGAGAATTTGTGGAACTATGAAAAAAAAAATTTTTTCAATTTTTTATTTTAATACTAAGCGATTGAAACGAATATTTTATACAGGCTGTTCCAGAAAAAATTAGAGATGCAAACTATTTTAGATTTCTCCAACTCGTACTTATAGCACAGCGCATAAAATTTTTCCTTTGTTTTGAGGACAATCTTAACAAATGCTGGTTTTTAAAGTTCTGCAAACAAAATATTTGTTTTATCAAATTAAATTAAATTAATTTTGTTGGTATCTACGGAAAATTATTTTAAAACAAACACAGTATTAACGTATCAGCTTATGTTTTTGTTAGAACAACGGATAACAAGATTAAGTGACTAATTATAGAACATTCTAGCAGACAAATATTTATATAGCGATTTCTTCCTCTCATTAAAAAATAAATTAGGTAATTTCTATAATTGTATTGTATTTAGTTGTTATAATGAGCAATTTTTGCTAAGCTAGAAACCTTTTTGAATGTTGCATAAACTATTAAGCATATAATTTATTTATTATTTATATATTTTTTTAATAACATGGCGCACTTCTTGAATGCGTAAGAATGTGAAATATTGATTGTTAATTTTTTTTCTTTGGAAATTCTCGATGTTTCTGCAAATGAATCTAGTCTCCGATTGCCGTCATAATCGGAAAAAAATTATTAAATTGATCAAAATGATTTTTTTGATTTATTGGCTATTTCCTCCTTCATTCTGTTTGAAGGTATATGTATTAATTACAAACTTCCTTTAAGATCAAATACAAGATATTGAAAGTATTTTTTATATAAGATCTAGATCTAGATTTTTTCTATGCATTTTTATATTTTACATTATCAATTATTTACTTTTCTGTTTTATTGTCTAATCAATGATTAAATTGTTAATTTGAAGTACTTTTTTTTAATTATCTGCATTTTAAACATGAATGAACGATTAAGCCTCCGACATGTAATCTACAAGTTAATCGCTTAAAATTTGATAGATCATTTTATTTCCAGGAAACAATTTGCACTTGCATTGCTGACTAACTGATATGGTGCCTATGTTTGATTCCTATCTAGAGGGGAATATTCAAGAGGATGCACAATTCCACGTATTTCTCATCGCCAGTAAAGAGATAAAACGCTACATTTTTAATTCGATATTCCCGAACAAATAAATCAAGTGAATACGAGAAATGAGATACTAATACCGTTTTTCTCCTTCAGATAATTAATTGTTTAATGGGATGATGCGACGATTGTTTTTCCTGATTTCATCGATGATTTCTGGCAAAACAATTCGATCCTCCAGGCAATGGCGTAACTAGAAATTTTAGATCCCTCCCGCAATAATGTACACTGCCGTTCAGTGAAGTTCGGTCATACAATAAAAATCTATTATATCACACTGTATACAATTATTAATACATAAAATTAGAAAAATATTAAGCAAACACTCTTTTCTAAGGGATTAACGCCATAAATTATGTAAAGTAGAAATATTGCGACGACCACAATAAAGTCCCTTTTATTATCATTCCAAGAATTTCTCGGAAGTACCCCGATCTTTTGAAAGGGGTCGTTTAGGGACTATTAACGAACAATACATTTAGGAAATATACCGCAGCATCACTCTTGTTTATTTATCACAGGCGTAAAGATATAAATTTGCTTCGTTTTACTGTTAAACGTGCGTTGGTGTGCATCTGTCGTTTTTGCGCGAAAGTTTTAAGAAAATTGACTTCAAAATGGCACGTGGCAAGCCTACCAGTGTAGAAGAACGGCTGGTTTCAGATACCGAAATCCATACTCAAATAGAGCAAATTTCCGAAAATTGTTCAATTCTTTTAGACACAATTTCCAAATTATTGAATAATTAGAGAACACCAAGCTTTGAAGCGCTAAATATAGTACATGACTTCAAATCCCCGTTAGGAAATCTAACAGATAATGTAGGAAGGTTAACAACCGACATATTATGTGCGGTTATAAATAAGAATCCCGATTTTCAAACTATAGTGCGTACAGCCAAGAGTTTAAATGAAGACCAAGAGTGCAAATGTAATTCGCGACCATCATATCATTAGATGCAGAACGCTCATTTTCCAAATACACCAACATATTTTCACATCGCCGGAGGAGTATCAATGAAAGCCATGCTAATGATATAATACTACAGATAATTTTTGCGAGGGTCTACATCAACAACACAACCAAACTAAAATAGTAAGTAATTACATGCATTTTTTAAATATTGATAGTAACCGAACCGTACGCCACTGCGAAAGCACTCGTTTCTGCAGGCTTATTGGTAATGCTGTACATATTGTGATATAGCGGTACTATGAGGTTAATCCGGCGTGAGATATTTCTCACCCAATTTGGAGTACCTTGTATACATTTATTCACTAGAATACAATATTTTGATGCCAGATTCTAGCTTACCCAAAAAAGTTTTTGTTTAAAATTAAAATTAGCGCTTTTTTCTTTAATTGCTCAAATGTTACTAAGGTACCACTGCCTAGTTACTAATTCCCTAATTTTCCTAGTTATAATCAAAACAAAAACCATTTAGACTAAGGTCATTAAACGTATTTAAGTTACTTGAGCTATTGAATGAATTGAAAGAATCGAAATCACTAATCTCAAATTTAGCCTGAAAAGCTGAAATCCGATATTCGGTTTCATTCTGGATTTTTCATCTATCTCCCGGATTATTTAGGTTGGTAGTTCTGACATTATTAACCGCGGAATTTAAAAGGGGCCAGAAATGGGCATTTCTAAACGAAGAAAAAAGTATCAGATGGGATTTAATTTTTTATCAAGAGGAACAATTATTTTAATATAACAATCAGAGTATTTAACCATAAATAAACTGCAACATTTTGTTTAATTCCGTTGCTTTATGTAAAATTCTATAATACATTTCATAATAATACTAATTATCAATAGTAATTTTCCAAAATCCAGGCTTTAGGCGTTGTTTTATGACATATACACCGGGATAAAAAATTCAGGGAAACTCATCAGGTATAATTTATTTCCAGTTGACAATCCTAATTCAGAGCTTAATTTTGGGTGTCAACTTTTTAAACTGCATCGTAAATTCAACTCCACAAAGATTACAGTTTCATAATCAAACTTAACGGCTACCAGTTTGAACGTTATTACATGAATTAACAATTATTTATTTTTACAAGACAAATAAAATTCATTTCTTATCACGTCATTCCCATTGATTAATTGCTGGATTCATAGGATTCACTCTACTTTTAAATAATTCGTATGGCTTAAATAATGACCGTACAACTTCTCCGAATTAGGATTGTCGACTGAGGATTAATTATAGAATCAACTTAGTTGATGATTGTCCATGAGTTTCTAACCACCCTGTATATTTGTAATCCTCATTTTATTGCATATGGATTTCTTCAAGAATTCTTGGTATTGCATGCACTTTACCTACGGTACTGTACGAAAACTTCATTTAATTACCACAGACACGGGTAAACAAAATGATTACCGAATACAGTTGACATGAATTTTGGACATATGTCGTGGACCATACTTTGCTTAAATATTTATCACGTAATTGCTCAAAGCACCGTTGCCGGATCCAATCAAAATTATACTAGCAGATCCACAGTTACTACTACTACAATTACTACTTCTATGGAACCAACAGAAAATGATACGGGGACACTTCGATGTTTCGCTTGTCAAGGCGTGCAATACTCCCCATGTTGCGTTCTGGATATCTATTCGAATGTAATCCAACAAAAAGCTTGCGCAAAAGAAGACCGATACTGCTTTAAGTTGATTCGCATTGTGGACAGTACGGGAACTTTAATCTGCAGGCGGTTCTGTTTCCACACCAAGTTATGTGCTTCTCTAACAGCGATGGGTGATACCATGTTTTGCGAAGAATGCACTCAGCCAGGATGTAATATTGGATATATGGGGCGTATCCATGATAAACGTTTTATAATTATTATGTTAATGCTATCGCTATTTATTTAAGAAAATAACCTGTTTATAAGCTGTCATAACATAAATTTAAGGTTATGTACGTTTTGATAGTGACTTTCATATTTTTCCAATTGGCAGTACTGCAGTGCTGTCAACTGTCAAATTAGAAACTTCAAATTCATTTAACCAAAGAAAAAGTGGTTTTAAAAATGAAAAACCAACAATTTCTTTTACCGTTTGTACATCGCTTACTCCCAGCTAATTATTCAACAACCAGCTTTAATTTTATACCTAAACATCTACCAGTAGAAGAAACATCAGTCATTTTATTAAAGCAATTCATAAGTAACTCTAAAAGACTGCTTATCCTAACAGGCGCTGGAATATCTACTGAATCAGGTAGAGATAATTAAAGAAGTAAAACGAATTTGATGCAAAGACATGCAATAACACTACAGGTATTCCCGACTATCGTTCCGAAGAAGTGGGATTATATGCACGATCCAATCATAAACCAACTCAATACGTAGAATTCTTAAAGTCGAAGGCTGCACGTAAAAGATATTGGGCAAGGAACTTCGTTGGATGGCCACGATTCTCTACTTGTCAACCAAACGCAACGCATATATCCGTTAGGAATTTAGAGTCGGTACATAATAAAATCTCTTGTGTGGTTACTCAAAATGTAGACAGTTTACATTATAAAGCAGGTTCGAAGAACGTCATAGAATTGCACGGTTCGGCATTCCGAGTACTTTGCCTAGATTGCGATGCAAAATATAGTAGATTCGATGTACAGAAGATGCTAGCGGAATTAAATCCAACTATTAAGAATACTTCGGATATGATAAGACCTGATGGAGATGTCGATATATCACCTGTATGTAAAATTAATCTTATAATTGAATTTTTTTAGTCTCGAATTCTCTTTCAGGATATTATCGAACAGTTCAATCCACCATTTTGTCTGCAATGTGGTGGTGCATTAAAACCCGATATTGTGTTTTTTGGAGATAACGTTCCCAGAGCGAGAGTCGAAGATGTTCGTAATAGCGTTTCGGAAAGTGATTCGTTACTTGTACTGGGATCTAGTCTGTTTGTTTTCTCGGGTTATAGGATAGTCTTGCAAGCGCTAGAAGAGAATAAGAACGTGGCTGTTGTAAATATAGGAAAAACTAGAGCTGATGATATAGTCCATTTAAAGATTTCGGCTAAATGTGGTGATATTTTACCGAGGATTTGCTAATTGTTGACGGCATTTATTTGCTTTTTTGTTATCTTATTACTAAGTGTTGATTATTTTTGTATGCTTGTTGATATGTACGTACGAACATGTAAATAAATTTTTAGTGTATGCGGAAGATTGATTTATTTACAACCTCCTTAATTAATCCGTTCAATGGTAGTAGAAAGGGCCCAAAGTACCGGATGCTCCTACTAATTTTGTTAATTATTTGTATAAATACAATGAAGTAACATCTCAAAATTTAGATTGAAAACAAGAGTTGTACAATAATACCCTACTTGGTCAGATCAATATTACAGAAGTTAGAGATATCGGAAACTTAATGCAATTATTATATGAACTATACGTTTCATTCATTTGTATTCTGCCTATTTAATATATAATATAGTTATGTAGGTAGTTACCCTCCCCTTGTTTACTAAGTGGACATTAAAGTGTCCTTATTTAATGTCGATCTATGTATGACGATGTTAAGTACTACAACGATACTTCCCAAATTTTACAAGTTCTCGCAATCACTTCTTTATCAAAATAAATTTGTTACAAAGTAATGACATTCAAACTCAAATTTCTCAAAAACCATTGAAGATACCGCAAAATGGTTGCTATTCCTGTAATCAGCAGGTCAAGCTGTATAAAGAACCATAATCAAATTAAAACGGTCAAATTTTCAAAATTTTCTTAGATCTTTTTCATCATTTTCTTAATTTTTCTATATCTTCCAACTAGCAGCTTCCGCTGAATCCGTTGAAAGTTAGCCCGATTTTAGGGTAAACAGGTCTGTGTTATCATATTTACTGCATTAGCAAAAATGGAAAACGCTTTTGATAATTATAAAAGCGAAGATATCTTAAATTTGTGTTTAGTGAGCGATATCCTCAATTGCTGCCTAGTAGCAGAACGCAGGATGAGAAGTATGAAATAATAGCATCAGGTGCTGCTGCTGAGGAAATAATATATTCATCAATATAACACATTCATGCACTCACGCGCCTTCAACATCGTGCAAGTGATTAATCCTGGCGATGAGGCTCGCTGTTTCCGAGCTAATATTAATATGGCTCCAGGAAGATCCGGAGATTTTACAAAAAATTATTTGGACGGATGAATCCAAATTTACCAGAAAGGGTATTGTTAAGGCACTATTGGGCACCACAAAACCCTTGCTTTGTTCATGAAGCCTAGCTTTTAGAATATATTTAGTTTTAATGTTGTTTGTTAAGTCATGAATGGAAGAATTTACAATGGCACCTTAAACAGTGAACGACGTACAATAATTCTGCGGCGATACGTGGCAGACTTTCTCGACGAGTTGCCTCTGTTGGATCGGAGAGATTGCTGGTACCAAATGGATGGGGCATCAGCTCATTCCTCTTATGAAGTAGATTGTTACCGAGTACTTTGTTTAATCCCCCCCCGTGTTTTTTGGCCCCCCCCCCCCCCCCCCCCCCCAAGATTTCCTGATTTAACGCCCTTGGATTTTTATTTAGGGGAACACATGAAATCATTGATGTGTTGGGTCATAGTCCAGACCAAAGCCGAATTAAAACGATGCATGTATAAATCTTGAACAAATAAAAAATGTTTTTCACCGCCTACTACATTTTCTGAAAATCACTAATTTTAAAAGAAGCGATAGAGATAGATATAAGAACACTAATAGTTTTTCGATAGAGAATTCAATTCTATCACGTCACAAAATATACAGGTCGTTCCATTTGATAAATGTACTTTAAGTACTAAGACGTTACCCCTAATCAACCCTAGGTTACGGGACATCGTGTATATTTTTGCTTACTTTTTATGCCTTGTACCCTCCACAATTCACATAAAAGGTTTCTACCTTTTACCATATAGCTGTCACACGCTCTTAATGCATCGCCTTTTGTATTTTTTTTTCACAAAAGTTAAAATAACTAAAACGGTAACCGATAGATAAAAATATGTTTTATACAATTGGCTATAGAATGCCTTGTAGAATCTAAAAATGCAACAAAAATTCTATTTATAACATCAAAGTTGGCCATGATTTTCAATATAACCGGAAGTGCGACATTAATGAATCTATTTCTTCTAAATAGATCGTAGTTAACTGTGCTTAACCCCCACAATTCAATAATCGAGAAATCATTGTAAATTCAAGAACTTTTAATGAACAGGTTCCGCGAATCACCCTGTATAATTATTATTATATTTCATGGATATCTTCGCTAAATAGAACTAAGGACGGCGGAAATATTTCATGTTGACAACTTACTAATAATTAATTATAAATACAAAATAATTAATCAAACAAAAATCCTTAATATCCATGCCATTTATTAAAATACCATCACACAAATGTCACACAATTATTTTGTATTCCTTTTTTTTTAATATAAAGAAAATTTCACACCCATTTTGCCGTGTAATAAAAAATAAAAGTATATATAGGTTAACAAATAACATTAATAATGATATACAATGGTGATAAAAATAAGGTCTAAAAATGTGATGAAGATATCATTAATATCATATATTCTGTCCAGCAAAACATAATTCGCCATATGGGAAGGGAAATTCCAATTCGAACACAAACAATAAAAATTAGATATCATTACGTAAGCTTTGATGGGAAATTTTTACTGAGGATACGGGGGTGCTTCGATATTACACATTGAAATGGAGTCGTAAAATGCGTTAAGCATTTAAATAGGGACTAGTTTAAATATGGAAGCGTCGTAAAGTTTTGTATTTTATATTTTCATTCTCTTAAAGTAAATGTGACAACGAACAAGCTCGAATGAGTAAGATTTCCAATCACGTTTAGCTAAATGAGAATTTTATAGCTTGTCGCGAAAATGTTTTGCTGTTGGAGGTTTCTTAATATCAATTATTACGTAATAGGTACTTATGCTTAATAAAATTATAATAAAATAAAAATATACTATATATATATAATGTATGTAATGCACAATAAAATCTTAAAAAAAAAGGTTTGATAAATAGTAAAATAATGGAAGAATGTTGGCTTCATGCTTATATGCTCATTAACAAGATGTATAAAATACTCTTCTTTTTCTAATATGTTCCTGGTAGTACCAATTAAAGAAAAAGAAATATGTTGCTCTTGGATAATTAAAAAAAACAAAAAAAAATTAACGTATAATCCTTGTATATTGAATCATATACGAGGAATAGTCGAAAGGTAATTATCCTATTTTTTTTTTAAATCAATGATAACTGTTAATGATTACATAAATACGTCAATCCAATTAGTATATGAGTAAATAATAACTTTAATTAATAATAACCATGGTAACAATAAGTAAATATAAAACACCTGATTTGATTTAATTTACAGGGTGTTTCAGGATTATATTGAAAAGATTAAAATTTGGGTTCAGGGCGACAAAATAAGAAAAAAACTCCATATGAAGCTGTATCCACAAACGCTTTGTTAAATAGTTACAGTCCTTCGAAGATATGAAATGGTAAAGTCTACTGTATTTTTTTCCATTCAAACTTTTTTTGAGGTGGAATAGTTTTTGATGTGGAATAGCGGTAGTGCTTGCGCTACACTAAGCAAAAATGCCGCAAACTTACTCGAACAGCGAGTACGCCGACATCGTCTTTGTACGATTTTTGTAATGGAAATACACTTGCTTTAACAGGTCCAAAGAAACAGGATCATTTGCTGTCGTACATTATGGTGACGAAGGTTTTGCATCCCTGAAAAACGAAAGGAGAACAGCCAACATTTTAAATTTTTTTGACGAGGAACATAGATCGAGTGTGAGAAGAGTCGCTAACCATCTGCAAATAACACCCAGTCTTGTTTGGAGAACGCCGAGAGCCGATCAGCGTTATCCTTACCACATTCAGCGTGTCCGAGACTGATTAACCGATGATTTTCCACGTCGAAGGGTATTTTGTGACTGATTTGCAAACCAAGTACAAAATGATCCACACTTGCCAGAAAAGATTTTATGGTCAGACGGAGCTACGTTTACAAGAAGAGGCAGTGCGTGAAAATCATTTTCAACGCGAATACAATGCGTGGTTGGGGATACTGGATTCTCATTTAATCGGACCATATTTTCTTCCCCTTCGATTAAATGCGGATGGATTCTTAAACTTCTTAAGCAACGGTTTCTATGATTTCTTAGATAACATTTCTTGGAACCTTAGAAGTGAAAGCTGGTTCCAACTGGGCGGCTGCCCTGCCCATTATGCTAGGAACACGCCTGCAATGGTTAATTGTACACTACCCTGGACGATGGATCGGCCGTGTTGCTTGGCCTGCACGGTCATCAGATCTAACGCCGTTTGATTTTTTTGTAAGGGGTGCCATCAAGCAAAAAGTGTACGGATAACCGCTGGATAACCTTGAGACATTAAGAAATAGAGTTGTTCAAGCTTGTACAGAAGTGACTCCCGAACAGTGTCGATCGGCTATTCGCTCAGTAACTACAAGATGTAACGCTTGCTGCGGACTGAGGAAAACAAGTTCCTTGAAGCTTTGTCGTTACTGTTAATAATCTTCATTTGTTCTTATTATGTACTCTTTTTTTCCCTCTACTTTTGCTGGTTTTACAATAAAAATTACTTGTAAGAAAACATCAAATTTCCTTGGCAGGTCACAATTACCAACTGTTTTGTATCTGTTTCCGATTTAGAGAAAAAAATATAAAAATTAGATTTAGACCCTTATCTTTGAAGGATTGTAACTATTTAACGAAGCATTTGTGGATACAGCTTCATAGGAAGTTTTTTTATTTATTTTGGCGCCCTGAACCCAAATTTTTAATTTTTTCAATATACTTCTGAAACGGCCTGTACAGCTATGGGGATTTTAATGCAGGGTATATTATTATTTTGATGATTTTCTTTAGTAGAAATTGATAAAATGCGTGTTTTTTAAATAATTGTTTGTTTTAAAATAAACCTTGTATAATTAAATTCCTCAATTAACAAATTAAAAAAAAAAGCTACATATTAAATATCATCTAAATAATATATCCTGCAATATTACATCTTGATACTACCAATTGTGGGAAGTATCATATTACAACCACAAATAAAAACAAAAAATACAAACATAAATCAGTGAAAGCAAATACATTACGTGCACTTCAATATTAACTTAATTAAAAAATTAATTAGGTGTTTTTCTTACAATATTGTATAATACTTAACAACCTATATTTTACTCCTTACAGATTAATTTCATTTTTTTCCTTACGTTTTTTTTTATATTTCTAAGACGAGGGAGAGTACAAAAATACATAAATCTTGCTTTTTTATACGTTCATTTGTTTTGTTTCTAAAATTCTTTTTATTTGTCAAAAATTCTTACTCTAAAACGATTTTTCGAAAAAAAAAAAGAAAGAAATTGGGCACGACCTAACACGATTTTTTACGACATCTCTTTATATCCCTTAAATAGTTCTCTTAGTTTAGTGGTAAAAATGCTAACATTTTGCTAGTTGTAAAAGTCAATCTTGTGTGTGGGTCTCTTTATCATTAATATACATTACGTTATTTTTAAATATATTATATTTAATCTTCATTTGTTTCTTCTTCAAAAATAACAAGTTCTTCATATATTAAAATCTAATTCTCTTTCGCTAGATTGGAATATCATTGGTAGGACAGTGGGAAGGTCTCGATTTTGAATTAGTCGTTTTGCTTGAAACAAAGAAATATAGACACCAATATGATAATATGAGTACGGAGAATCCTTTATATGTTATATCCCGGGGATAGGCTCTATTAGCGATATTTATACGTGTAATGCTTAGTAGGTAACATGGATCTTTATTTAGCGTTAAGTAATTCAAAACCGAGCGTGTTTTTATTTTACTTCACTAAAATGGATTGGAAAAACTAATATAATATGGCACAAAATTTCCTCAACACTAAAAATGAATATAAAAAATATATGGAAAGTTTTGATTGGAAACTTGACCTGAGAGATCCGAACTTTCTTTGCTACTTGTATACAAGGTGAAAAAAATAATCTAGAGTATTTTCACGGAAATATGTTCAAAAATTAAAGAAAAAAACGGTAAATGAGGTAAACAGGGGGGCCTAAAAAATTAGGTAAACGAGGGGGTCTAAAAAATGAGGTAAATAGGGGATTCTAAAAGAAGAGGTAAACGGAGGGGTCTAAAAAATGAGGTAAACAGGAGGGTCTAAAAAATGTGGTAAACAGGGGGGTCTAAAAGATGAGGTAAACAGGGAGGTCTAAAAAATGAGGTAAACAGAGGGGTCTAAAAAATGAGGTAAACAAGGGGGTCTAAAAAATGACCGACAAACATTTAGAGATGATAAAGGATTATACAGTGAGGATATTTTTTTATTAACTTTTGCATTTAAAAAGCCTTATTTCAGAATTAAGTAGAAAAAAAGATTTTACTGTTCTCTGCCGCTGTAGTATTATTATATTATTTATTTCAACTTGTATAAAAACTATTTTTATTTAATTCTAAGAAATATAATGATCGTATTGCGTGAAAAAATAGTCGCGAACTTACTTCAACGAAAAAAAAAAAAAAAAAAATAAACAAACAAACACGGGCAGAGAATTTGAACACATTTTTTTTTCAGACCTTACGCTAAATCGTTTGAAATTCAAAACTCCCTCTATTAGAATATCGTTTTTCTTCTGCGAATAAAATAGAATTATTTCCTTTAAAATTATTTGCCTATATAAATATTATTTAGTATATTCTTTTTTTTTTTGTTTTTAAATTTGGAAAATTTCATAACCTGTATAATATAATTTCATCAAAAACACAGATCGAAGTAAGAATTTAGAAGCAATTCGCAGTATAGTTTTCATTTTATTGGTTTTTCATTGAATTTAATAATTTTAAAAATTAAGCGTTACGGTAGAAATTTATTTAACCGTTGTTGTGTGTTGGGCCCCTGGTATTTTTCCTAGCACTTTCGATAGGTCGACGCCCGTCAGTGCGTTGACAGCTGGAGGTATCTGGCCGACCAGTCTGGAGATCTCAGCGGTTGTATTGTCTGAGCCACCTATTAGGACGATTTCCTCCGTTTTAGCTAGAGGCGCTGCTACTTCAGCAGCAATCTGAAAAGGAAAGAAACGTTAATCTTCCGTTTTCATTTTTTAAAATTCCCCATTTTTACCTTTGGCAGTGCTTCCAAGACTATAGACATAATAGCGGCGTCCCCGTATTGCTTGTAAATTGCAGCTTTTTGCCTCATCCTTTCGGCTTCAGCTTTACCGACTGCTGAAATTGAAGTAGCTTCCGCGGAGCCAATCATCTTCATTTTCTCAGCTTCGGCTTTGGCTGCTTGTACTGTTTGTGTCCTAATAAAGAATTATTTTCGGAATTAATAATTTTATGAGAATCAAAGTTTAACGTTGACATTTACATTAGCATTTCATCTGTTATTTATTAAATGAATGTGAAATTTTACAAACACTTACAACACTGTAATTTTTCCAAGCAATCGTCGATATTGTTGCCATTTTGCGGATTCGGACCTTGTCATTGTTAAACGAAAACTCGACGTTTCGCCCACAATCATATGGGACTTCTTCAGGAGAGAGAAAGGTAGGTAACAGATAGTGCGACAACTCAACGTGTAAACCACGCTAGAGGCGAAACTAACTGAGCGGGAAGCAGTTGATCATGCTAGCTCGCCATGTAAACCATGCCAGAAGAATTAACTGCTGTTACCTACTACCTTTCCTTCTCCTGAAGAAGGCCCATATGATTGTGGGCGAAACGTCGAGTTTTCGTTTAATTATGACACAGTCCGAACCTGACATAGACAATCTGTTCCAAACATTCATCTACGTGCTTTAAGCACACGCGAAATAAAAACTATTCCGACAAAAATTATTCGCATAATTCTTACATTAGCTTTTGTACATCTAAATTTGAAACTACACCTACTGCCAATACTCCACTTCCTCTTTCTACAGCTGGGCTACAGCCCTTAAGCTCTTTAGGCTCTGGAAGAATATCGGTATTTTTCTACAAATTATCGACTACTGTATTTCGTTATTACTTCGCTTCTAGGTGGAGGCCGCTCCTGAGGGTCTTCGATCACGCCTGCCAGGAGAGTAGATCTTCCAGAAGTTGTACACTACGGATAAGCTACGGGACGCCTCTGATCATTCTTAACATCCTATTATGAGTGACCCATGTTAACGTTGCATAACACAACGAGGGTCTCTCTTAACTTGGTCACCATATTGCGATGGAAGGTTTTGCCCAACAAAGACATCAACGCGTTTATGGCTTTAACCGTTCACTCCATGTTTTTTTTTTTTCAAATAACAATATTATACGCGTAAAATTTATTTTTTTTTTAAATATATATGTTGTAAGTATACAACAACGCGCATTAGGAGTGTTTTTAACAATGAAAGTTTTTTCTTTTGGTAAAGCATAAAACTTTTCACACATTCTTTGTGTGTATCCATTGCAGGCTAGGTATTTGCTACTAATCCGATTTTTTTCTGTCCAAGAAGAAGGCCACTGTCCAACGTCGTCAACCCTAACTTTTATTAACAGCACTTGGGCTGGTCCTCTTTTCTCTTTCGAAGGCAATTTTTCCTGGACGACTGCTGATGATGGTCTGCCTCTTTTCGTAATTGAAAGATGCTGATCTACTACACATAAAGCGCCGGCTAATTTAGATTTGAATTCATTCAGCCTGGTGCACCCACGGCTTTGGAAGTTCTTTTGTTCTTGTACTTTTTTTTTATAAAATCCACACATTTTTCGAATTTAAAAGAGGGTAAAATAAACGAAAGTACCACTTTTTACTTCTTTGCATGATTTTGGCGCGGCCTATATTGCCATCCGGTAAGTTTTTAACGACAAACGAACAGTTTATAGTAACATTCTTTTCACTTTTCCTATCATACCGTTCAATTGCATTTTCAGGTTGCGCTTCTGGAAATGTTGATAAAAATGTTATTACCTCATTATCCTAACAAGTGAAGATATTTCCATTCCATCGCAGCTACCAATAAATTCAGCGCTTGCACCTCTAATCCTATTTCATTATGTCTTTTCGTTTTGGTAATTTGCAATTAGGAATTCTATTCCTACGTACCGTATTCAAACTCTTGCTTTGTTAAAAATATTAGAAGCGGAACGGAGGTGTAGTAGTTGTCGAAGTATCTTTCGTGGAATTATTCTTGGTAATCGAATCAATACAACATTTGCAGAAGCGCCAAGGTTCAGTTCGCCTTCTAATCTGCGTCTTTCATCTTGTCCAAGACACACCACAAAGAATAAAAAATTTAAAACCCCATTTGTGGGGTTTATTAGCTAAATGTTGCTTGAGATAATGTCTGCACTTAATCGGCTGTTCATCCACAGATAAATATTGCTTTTAGAGCAATTTTTATTCAGATCATCTACAAGAGGTCTTGTCTTGTGCAGTCGATTATAATAGCCATTGTCATGGGGTACAGCAGCCAGAAAAACGAGCAAAATAGCGCTTAGTAGCATCGTATCACCATGAGTCTGCAACTGTTGTTCAGATAGGACCAAGTTTCTTTTTTTCCAAACCATATCTACTGATATACGTTGCAAATATATGAGCACTTAAAACAACCGAAATGAAGAATTTACATACAATGAAATTTTCTGAAATCTCTAATTATTAGCACATCAGTCCTGCCTAGCTTTGTGTTTTATTTTGTTCAGTACTTATCAGGACATCAGTCTCATTTTCTGCTGCCTCATCTTCTTCAGTTTCATTTGTCCTCGTTATAGGCATAACGATCTTCAACGTCCGAAAGATTATTGAGAATCTCTTCTAATTCTTTATCTGTGAGATAATCTTTCCATTTATGTCTATTACTCATCTGGAAATTATTTATTTGGTTTGCATGAAGAACCACAAACAATCAGATTCGATTTGACATTTTATCAATTGTATTTCAATAATTCCTTATTGTTACTTATATCAGCAGCACTTTAATTCATATAAATATCACCAATTTTTGCCCACAATAAGATAGCACGTGATATAACCGTTTGATAATTATCGTCCTCTGTGCACTTCCCAGCATGCTATACACCTTATAGGTGCGTTATAGATAAACAACATTGCTGTAATTGTTCAAAGATACGTTTATGCTTCTTAGGATGGACGATTTTGAAGAATGTTGTATTTCTACAACACCACATAGTGAAGGGTTAAAGAATTTTTTTTTAACAAAATTTATCGCCCTCTCCAAGTCAACCGCCGATCTCACCGACTCCTTTCGCCCTCAATCTCAATGGCTTCTGGAGAGGGTCTCCGTTTCTGAGTAAATCTTACGCCTTCACTTTTCTCAAGGTAAATTCCGCCGAAAAAACAGTTAGCGCTGTTTCTACTCCAATCACTTTCTTCGTAATCGTGATTTAAACGCAGGGCAGACATTTGGAACAATTAATGCAATAAAGCAACTTCTTTTTAGCTGATTTTCAGTGATATTCTGATATTTATTCAGATTTCAAATTACCTTAACCCTACCCTAGTATATGCTTATTAGACACTTTTGACTGGAAACTGCTTGAGCAACACCTCCTTAAAGACTGTTTCAATCATATGATGAGAGATCCTGTATACTATAATACAAGGTACACGAACTTTTGGGACATACTGTACGTACAGAGTACAAGTTAATAAATCCAATTTAATTGCCAAATTTTTTACCCTCCTGTTATGTCACACCTAGTCAATTCAATTATATTTTTTCTTACCTCTTGGCTTCGGCTAATAATTCCAACCTGTAGGCTTCGGCTTCTGCCGGTAATCTAACTGTAGCGTTCAATTCCCTTTCTTTGCGCATAACCTCTTGGGTTTCCACCTCGATTTGTTTTCTTCTTTCGACGACATCGATTTGTATCTCCTCGTTACGGATTTTCTGGCGTATCTTAGCGGCTTGAAGTTCGTAGGCTAATTGAGCTTCAGCTTTCTATAAATTTGTAAGAGGTATTAATTTTGGTGTCAAAATGTTTTGCATTTAGATTTAGAAAAAACTTCAACATGCAGCAAGTATGAGTTTTTCTAAAGAATTTCCAAATTTATAGCCTTGAATTACGAGCTAAATCGCACTTACGGCAGTGTTAATTTCTTGATCGAAATTCGCTTTTTGCAGCTTGAACATCCTGCTATTGTCTTCGATCTTCGTGTCCGTTGAGTATTTGACGTCCATAGCTGCTTTTTGACATTCCGCTTCCTACAATGGATAATACGATTAAATACTCGATACCAATTACTCGTTTAAAATTCCCAAAACATACCCTGATTCCAGCATCCCTGTTTGCTTCGGCAACTCCAGCATCCGCATCTCGTTTCACCATGGCGGTTTGGGATTTTCCCAGCGAGGCTAGATATTGGACGTTGTCATAAACGTCCTTTATCGTAAAGGAGAGAATCTCTATGCCCATTCTGCCGACATCCGGGGCAGCAACTTCCCTTACGAGCGCTGCGAACTGGTCTCGATCGCGGTAGACTTCTTCTACTGTAAGAGTTCCTGAAAATTGATAAAGAGGAATATGTAGTGAGGAATTTTTTGATCTAGAAAAACTTGTTTTCATAAGGCGCTACTTTACATGTATTTATATGTACAAGCAGAACAATCTCCTTCTTTTATAGAATCCCAACAGGATTTCGTCTTATACCACTGTTGCCAAGGCTTGGGGAAATTCTTTTATTATTTGCCAACAGCAATACCAGCATTGAAAGCCACAGAACCTAGACGTGATGGATTTTTGTTTTAAAAATTTGAATTTTACTTTCAAAATATTTTGGCAAGCCTTTGTTAAGTTAATTAAACATTTAAATAATCGAGGAAATTTAATTTAATTTTCTTAGTCGTGATACTTCAAGAAGGAACGAGGTTGATAGTTGTGGTAATATCGACTTCATTGATCACAAATATACAATTCTTAACGTTTCGATAGCATCGTTATCTTCATCAGAAGGTAAAAGGGAACAAAATCGTATAAAAAGACAATTAATTACAACAGTCACAAACGTATTAAAAAATATTTAATTGCTTTTTTTACTATTTATTTTTAATTATATAATTAAAAATTACCGTCCTTGTAGATGGAAAAGCTGCATTCATAAAAATTTAAATTTTAAATGGTAACTATGGTATTCAAAAATATTATGCGATCATTTTTGTTTATTTAGTAAAATGGAAAATTATTCTGTTGCAGAGGAATTTTATTATTAAGACGACAAAGGTATGGTTTGGGTTTAATTTTTTTCCCTTCCGTCAACATTAATATTAATAGCTATATGTGTTTAGGGATTCAACAAGGTATAAAATGATGAAATTTAACGTAAACTAAGGCTTAAAAGTTTAATCTATGAAATTTTAGATAAATTAGAAATTTTTATTCGATCATTAATACTCCCCCAGGACGTTTTCTTGTGAGAATAAAACGTAGTTTGGTAATTTTATGCAATATTTTTAGATTATTCAAATTAAAGTATGTTCGGCAAAAGAAAAAAAATTATAACAAAAAAATTTGTATTTTTTATACAATTTTGTTATTTTGTAGCTTCTGATGAAGATGTTATGTAATGTAGTAAATAAAAATAAAGTCGATATTAAACGTCGTTCTTTTTTATTCAGATATATGTACATACCATTGATATCAAGCATAACAAAGATGCAGTTTTGTGCTATTTTTTCTTCTTTTGTTTGGCTAATCATAGATTCGCGAATTGCACGACGCAGTTTTGTTCCACAAGATTATTTTGGAAAAGACACCATCGTATTTATATGTACAGAACCGATGTTCACAATATTAAATTGAAATAACCACTTATAGCAGCTACAGTTGGTATTACTTAAACTACAGCTAAAAGGAAAAACTAAAAAGTTCAGTTAAAACAATATCAACGACCAAACAAAAACAGAAAAATAATATATACGAAACCCCAAAAAAAAACAAAAGAAAGTAACTACCAGGTTTTCAAAGTATAATACTCATCCACATTATAAAAACAATGACTTTAAAGAAACGCTTTAACGACATTGCGGAAGCTACGAACTGCGTGGTTTCGTTTAATTTATCTAGGCAAGTGATTGTAAATCCCAATCCCTACATTTTTTTAATCCTAAGCCAGTAACAGCAAGTGTAGTCCCAGCAGTGTGTAGATGATCTTTACTTCTTGTAACGTATCTGTGATACTCAGAATTCAAGCTAAAGGTGTCTCCGTTCCGATGTACATAAATGCAAAGAAGCGGTAATTAAATTTGCGGAAAGAGGTCTACAAACCTCCTACCAACGATTTCATTACAGCTTTCTGGGCCAAGAACACTTTAGCAGTTGCAGCCGATGAACAGCACAATGGTATTCCATACCGTAATCTGGAATAGAAGGCACTCCTCCGTTACCTAGCGAAACACATAACACTTGCCGAAGAATCTGTTGATAATATTCATTCCAGACCAGATTATCCTCAAAAAATGGCTCTAATTGTACTTGGTCTATAAATAGGTCCCCAATTCTCGAACGTCTATGCCTTGTATGAAAGATTAAGTATTTAGTTTTTTTTTTAGACTTAGCGAAAGTTTGTTGTGAGCAAACTATTACAAATGTATTCTGCGTCTTCATTCGTTGCTAAAAGGAATAGCACTACGTCGTTGATATATAAGCTAAACAACACTGGCTCCAAAACGGACCCCTGCGGTACGCCCGATTTACAGTCTCCAATTTTTCCTTCCGTCGAGGTGTGTTTAATCTCACCAATTGGATTCTATCACAAAGGTATGAAGCAAACCAAGTTGCAGCTGAGTCCTCTACATACAATTGCAGTTTTTCTAAAAGTTTATCGTGTTGAACGCAATAAAAGGCCTTTTTTAGATCACAGAACACACGTAGTATTTATTTCCTTTGCGAAGTTCCATCCGGTTGAGGTGTTTATCCAGAAAATTGTTCAACCGATCCAACGTACAATTTTCCATTACCTTCGAGATAGAGGACGTCAAAGCCACAGGTCGATAGTTAGAAACATTCTTACTACTGCCCTTCTTAAGTATAGGAATAATCATGGCGGTCTTTAGAAGATCAGGAAGACACCAAGGGCAACGCTGCATTTACGTAAAGAAAGTCAAATTGGAGCTTTATACAAGATACAACATACCCAACCTCTATAATACGACGCGGCGGTAGAACTTATACTTCTTACTTTTTTTATTTAATTAAGAATTTCAACAATTTTGTCAGAATTATCTGTTAGCCAATATTGCCAGACTACAAAATGAGAAATTCAAGAAAATCGTAGGATTTCACGAGAAAGCATTTTTTACATTCAAAAAAACAAGTTAAGGAACTATATAAGAGAAACAATGTAAAGTATTAAAATAAAAATAAAATAAAACAAAGAATATTAATGCTTTTTTGTTTAGATCCAAAATCTTTTGTTATTGTCGCCGTCTTCTGACCAATACATTATTTGGCTATTAAAATTCGGTAATTCCCAGCCACTTTGTTATAGTTTGATAATTGTGGACGGTGTTGAAATATAATAACGTTTAATGTAAAAATATTCAAGTTATATTAAATTCTTCCGTCTATAAACTTCACGTACATAATTTTAAAAAGAATAAGAAACTGAAAATCGCGAAACTTTCTAAGTCCCATGATTTATCGTGGGGCCTAACACTGCTTTAAACCTTTATATTTTAAGTGATTATATTTAATGGATTAAGAAAAAATAAATAAAAAAAAAGAAAATCACTAAATGATAGTGTTAACATTTAGCACAAAATTTAGAACTTATCCTTGATTTGCTTAACCAATTACGTTAACTAAACTTATACATTTTGATGAGTTAAATTGATCTAAGAAAGCTCCAATCTGCTATCTCTTTTCGTGGTGTAGCAAAGTTTGCTACCTTTCGCGTCAAGTTTTTCGTCTTTTTATAGACGGAGCACAAATAACCAAGCCACATAGCTCAATGGGACCAGCGAAAATCGATTCAACACATAAACGCATCATTTTAGCTGCTAAATATCACAAGAATTCTCCCTAGAGTGTAGATTTGAGATTTGCCTTTGTTCTCTTGCTGGATATTCGACTGTTTTTTAGCACTGAAGAAGGCTTAGGATGTCTAGAAAATAACTTGAACTAGGATTCCTCAAAAAATTTCGAAACGCAATTCCAGAATGTTTAATCGGAAAAAAATTACGTCGCAAGCAATTATAAACCAGATAGTTTACTTTTTACTTTTTACAGTCAACATTAAGTTAATTAAGCTTTAAGATATAATTAAGTAATACGATTTGCATAAAATATCTGCTATTAACGGATCCAACAAAGGCTATCGCCGTATCGATGAACTCGACGCCTATAAATACCTAAAAGGAATAGCCACCCAATACATATGTAATTCTTCATTCAATTCAAAACCCGATTTAAGTATCCCATCCAAAGAGAAAACAATGCAGTCAGGCGAAACTCTGGGTGTCAACGACAAAGCAATTCAAAACGTTGTCAAGAAACAGCCGCGCGACGATCCTGCAAAATTGGAGAAGCTAATTTCGTCCTTCGAAGAATGGTTGGGATCCGAGAGTTATCTACCAAAAATTTCCGGTAAGTTACCGTTTTCGCTGAAATTTTTGCAAAATTTTTCATTTCACCAAGATCGAAATTTCATTTCCAACCACGTGAGACATTGGAACTATGACCTGGAGCAGGCCAAAACGAAATTCGAAGATTGGCTGTTGGCTCGTTATAGATTGAAGGAAATCATCGTGACGTCTTGGAACTATGATTATTTCGACGATCAACTCGCAAGGTAATATTAATCGTTGTTATTCCTCCTCTACAAAGACTAATTTGCACTCTCAGAACATTTACTCATTTCCCGAAACTAACACCGGAGGGCTACACGGTCAGTTTCGTAACAATCACTGAGGATGTTAACGATTTCGATTTCCAAAAGATTTTTAACTTCGCCCTGGTTCTAAGTAAGTCCACAATTAAAATTTAAGATTTTCTTACGTTCTAATTGAATTTTTTTCAGTGGACGTTTCAGTTTTCAAATATGATTGTACCGGATTCATCGTAATTTACGATTTGAATCATTTAACCGAGGAGCATTTAGATAAAGTGGACGTCAAATTACTTTCAGAATCGATAAATTTGATTTATAACGTATTTCCATTTAAACTAGTGCAGAATCATTTTATAAACGTGCCTTATATTCCAGAAACTCTAATATCTGTCGCTAAGAGATTGGTAAACGAAGATGTTATAAAAACTGTAAGTGTACACAAAGCTTTAATTTGGGGTTTGAATTAAACCATTTTAGGTGACAATTCACGAGAAACTCGTGGATTTAACACAGTACGTACCCAAGGATTGCCTCCCAATAGAATACGGCGGTCCCGACATAAGTATAAGTGAAATCGCCCAGAAACAACAGAAATATATCATCGAGGACGCCGAGTTTGCTCGACACCGTGAAAGTTTGGAATTCGTAGATGGATTACCGCAACATAAACGTCGACAGTATTCCTTTGAAGAATTTGAGCTTGCTGGAAATCCTAGACGCTAAGCTGTCCAGCAAAATGAATCATATGTTGACAAGTAATCAATCCTGTGACATGTTTTGTTAATCGATGTTGCAAATAAATGTTGGAGATGAAAGGTTACGCGAATATTTCACTTTACAGCGTATCTATCGGATTATTTATTATTTTCTAGCGACCATGGCAAGAATGTATCGTGATATTTCAATGATGTACGGGAACCCTTTCACGGGTTACCAAAATAGTCTGAAAAGCACCAAATTTGTTGAAATTTCACCAAGTTTGACAAAATTTTAAGCATTTTTGGAATTTACCAGATATAATTTTAATTTATGAATCGTTTTTTGCCAGTTTTCTTTAATTATTTAAAACTTTTCTATTTTCTATTCTTAAACAGTAGGTTACACACAGATAACTTCTGCTAGATCTTCTCATTAATTTTCTCTTTTCTAATTTTTTTCCGAGCAAATTACTTGCAACAATCAATATATTTTTTTTTTTCGTTTTAAGTTGATTTTTATTTTTCGTTGCTGTTAATCGCGAAATTAGTTTTAAAAATAAAAAAAATGTTAAAATCAGCTTGCAACAACCAATTCTTTCTTCTAAGGAAAGGAAAGAACAAACATGTTTAAGATGGTACAAGCAATATTATCAAACATCTTAAAAGAAGATAGCTTACCTTTTGATAATGGCAATCGCAAGTCCCACCGACAAAATTATCTGGGTCGAACCCAACCACACAAAAGACATGCTTATTTCGGAGTTAGCACAAAATACTTTTACCGTAAGTCGATTAAAATCGATAACATTCAACGTAATTGTCGAATTTAGGTCGTTTTTAAATAATTGATAAATGCAGCGATTCGGTTACGATTCGGTAGGAGGTACAGGGCAAGGACGTTTGCAAGCTACAAGCCGTCTAATGAACTAAATTGAAGCTGATTACAATTTGTTTTATATTTGGTGTGTATTGCGAAACGTACATAAATTGCCAATTGCACCAACCAGAAAGTTCAGAGTACATTCATGTGTTTCGAACGCAAATAAAGCGAATATTGTTTGTCAATCTTATCGCTTAGAAACAAGTAACTCGGAGGCCAAAACGATAACTACGTAAAGGTGTTGAGGTAGATAATGCACAAGGTATACTGAGTAGATAAAATTCAGTGAAAACAATAACAGAAGAATGAGAATTACTTTCATGGAAATAAACGAATAATTTCTGTAGCGTTATTGTTCAATGTTACATGAGTCTCGCCTTGACTCAGTTACATATTTGCGGTTTAAATTTCTTAAGAATTGCATTCTCGAGTGTTAAAGCTGATATTTAACATTAAACATTTGATGACCTTTTTTAACGTATGGAAAATAACGAGGATCAGATGGCTTTTCATCTGGATTATAATATTACCGATGCGACAAATATTGTTTGACAACTTTCGACTTTTTTTTACACCGAGATAGAAAGAATTTCCAATAGGGTAAGAATAACAGTAGCTATGGATTCAAAACAGACGTGAAGCGGAAGAATCGTAAGAGACGCACAAACGATCACAATCCGTTGTATATAACTGTCTTTTTCTATCATGTATACGACTCGCATGAAAATTCTGCCGAGTCCGTAACAGTTACAGTTCTGAAAACAAAAATTCTTCAACAAGACGCTATCGCAAACCAAGGTACCGCTATACTATATGACTACCATTATTTTATAGAGAATTTTTAACTGCATATATTATCGATATTTTTTCTTTAATAGGTACAATCGGTAGTTTTGCTTTTCGATGCTGCTTCTATACCTGCATATATGTTAATTGAAAATAAAAGAACAATGAAAATAAAATGAGTAATGCATGTCTGCAATATTTGAAGTACTGTATGAAAAATAATCTGTGTATTATTAAATGCTGTGATTCGATAATGCTCACCATAATTCTAGCCTAAAATCGGGCGATTCAGAGAATCTCTATAGTTTCATCGAAGTCAGAATTTTTAGCTCGCTCTTTCCTTTGTTAGAAACGCAGGGCATGAAAATATTCTGTAAAAATCACCTTTTCGTCCAAAGCCAGAGGCAGAGTAAGCGTACATGTATTCTTTCTAAACCTATAGAACCGTAAGATAGATATATTCACTTTACACCAGAATAGCGTTCTTAATGTAAGGTGCAATTACAAAATAAGGCTTTTCGAAAACAACTGGCAAAAAACTAAGAAAATACAAATAGAAAATGTAACCAGGAGCTTAGAAACGTTGATGTATGTGACAAGCAAAATTCTTCTCGTATTCTGGGGCTACTTGCACACGTCGGTGCAACTTGAATTTTTTTTTTAATATATAATTTTGTCTTGTTTCTTAATTTTTCGTTTGTATGAACGTTGATTTTCTTTTGTAATGGACAATTGTAAGCAAGAATGGCGTGAAAATGCGAGAGAATTCCGAGGCCCCACCCCTATTACAATTTTACTAAAGAAAATGCCATAGAAGCTCTCAAAAAAGGCAAAGGTGAAACAAATTAAAATGCAGCATCAGTGACCAATGCTAATCCGGAGCTGGCTTGGAAAGAATCCGGGAGTAGTGGACAGCCAGTAAAACTGAGGAAGCCACAATCGCGGACACTCTGAGCATTACAACCAATTGAACATTTCCTCACGCAAGCGCAGATATTAGGATATCATTAAAATTATCCTTGGCAAACAATGAAAAGAAATGTTCGTGTCTAAAGACAATACACCAAGACCCGATTTTCTTAATTGCGTAAAAGGGAAACACAAACATATATGCAACTGAATGAAAAATAGCCTTAATGTTCAAGTTGCTCCAATCACAGGGCAATACGGACACCCAAAAAATATGTTTTTTTTTTTTTTTAGCTTTCCGGTTGAGGTTTTGTTATGCTTTGTATCTGCATTCGGTACCTAAACCTTACCTTGCCGTGTTCCATATATTTTAGTCGCCCTAGGACAAAACCTAGTATTCTGTTTACGAAAGTGCTGAAAAGACGCCTAAGTAGGCTCAGATTGCGGTAATTTTACACTCACATATGGATAAATGGAATAGAATAAATCACCTTGAGGAAGTCACCGTTTTTGAACATTTCGGTATTTAGGATCGTTTGAGATTAAGTATTTATTGTAGAGCTCCGATAGTTCGATTTTTCATATAATTTGAGCCACTAAATATTTTCTATATTGCAGAGAGGACTAGAGTTTAACAATTTCAAAGCAAGCAACTCTTTTTCAAACTAACATTTTTCTTCCAAATGAATCCAATTTGAAGTTCCATATTTCTATCACAACATGAATGTACAAGATTTACAAGGAGCTGTTAATACTGCTGAATCTGCTGACAGGAATAGATGGAATAGAAGAGATGATATGGTGTACTGTGACATATTTCTCTCCACCTTTTTCGAGATTTCCTTAGTCGCTAAAACCTTTCTACTATTTGCAAGTGTCCCCTTTATTTTGCCCTTTTCTTTCTTCCTATTTTCTGCCCTTCTTTTTTTTTTCTAATGCTTCTTTCTTCCTCTCTATTTACATTTTTCTATTCTCTACTATCTACATTCAAATTCCATATTCTCCAATTAGTTTTTCAAATTTATTTTTTGATTTTATTTCCTATTTTCTCTTCCTATTCAAATGTTCACTCTTCTAGTGCAACAATTAGACCATGTATTTATTTACAGGGCATCAAGGGCTGTTAAGAAAAAGTAATGCAAAGCTACTACATTAATGGAAAACTCGAAGATCACCCTACAACTGTGGCGATGCATTGCACAACCTATATTCGTGCACTTTGGTAAACGTAGAATATTATGATTAATTAAATTCAATTTCTTGCGCAATTTATTTTGATAATCACCAATCACGTGAAAAATCAATTAAAACTTCAATCAAGGAAACCATTCATAGTGCAAGAGCACCATTTAAGTATTTTTGTGAACTAGATCAGGTTCTTATTTATTGTAAGTAATAATTTGTATTATTTTCCTTTCCTAATTTATTAATTTGGTTCACCCGTTTGAGCAAAGAATTCAATTGAAATATTTCGATCTTAATTTATGAAGTAGAATAATGAAGAAAAAAAAAAATAAGATACGATTCGTACATATCTTTCAAAACTTCCTAGCGTTTATCTCTACTCAATCCTACCAATTTTACGGATATACAACTCACCTAGAATTGCTCTCAAGTGACCCTCCAATGTCTGCAATATCGTACTCTTGACCTCGCTGACGGATTTCCCTAGGAATTGTTCGGAAGCAGTGTGCAACAGCTCGTCCGCTTTCATAATCTTGCACTGAGCAACTCCTGTGACAGTTAAAGGCACACCCTGGGCAGTTTCTACGGTTTCGCACATCGGATTCAAAGTCATCACTTCCAGCGACAGCCTTTGGACGTCGGTGACGAGCCACCAGGCCCATGCCCAGCCACCTACGATTGTTACGCGTTTCGTGGATCCGCAGCATCCTCCTATGGAAACAAATGCATTAGTACGATTATCAACCGAAAGATAAGGAGAGTTTTGATTGGTGAAATGAAAGAAAAAATATCGCTGGGGCGATAGGGCGAGATTCCTCGATAGCATTTTTACTATTGCTAATATAAAGAATCCGCCGATACAAAGATCAGAGATATGCGTTAATACCACAATTTAAACTCCTTTCGACATAAAGAGGGTAAACCAGTGGAAGCTATATATCAAAACTGTTAACTTTAATAGAACAGCCTGTCTATTAGTTACAAATTAGATTTCTACTAGATAGTCTAACGACACTTGGTGTAAGGTTATCTACTCATAAAGTCAAATGTTTACGAAATATTTCAAAAAACAGGTTTCTGCAGTGCTCTGCAAAAATAACTATACTTGGAACATTTGATATTTCACTTTTTTTATTATTTCTGGCATTAGCTATAACATATAGAGATAGGGATCTCTCCATTGAAACAAAAGTTATCATTGATGATATTTAAAGGAACTACTAGAAGGCCACGTTCAGGGACGTAAACTCTTGAAGTCAAAGCCCCTCAATGAGAAGCCGTCGGCCCGAAGAAAACATTTGGATATTTGAGATTTGTTTCACTGTTGGTAATTCAGTGTAGAATTTTAGAAAACATTGCCCCAAAATCAGAATCTTTACGTACGAATATCGCTAAAGACTTTTTGGGGCCTTTAAAGAGAAATGACTTTTGGGAATCTGTCGATTATCAGTTGAAGCCGCAGCTAAAGTCTACTCAAAATGAGGAATTTCGACCACCACGGTGACCACCATGAAGTCACATTGATGAGCTTTGTGAAAACCGAAAATTCACTGATCTCAAGTCAAGTAAAGCGTTAATATATTATTCTATAATATGCTCACAACCTGATGACCATGAAGTTAGTAATAGACGCGTATACTAAGAAAAGCAGCTGAGAAATTTGTAAAAACCTATTCTGGCGACATAACACCTTTCTGTAGATCACAAATTTTATCAGATAGAATTTCCTTCATTGATATCTTTGCCAATAAGAAATCGAGAATTTTGTGAGCAGCTTCTAGATCAATGCCACAGCAATTAAAATGTTAGTCGTTTTATTGGTTTACGACGGAATCACGTTTACAAGAAGTTGAGCGAACTATGTTTGGGTATTAGAAGATGCCGTCAGAAAAGCTGATTTTCAGCACAGATTTTTTGTTAAAGTTTTAGGTTGGTCTGCTGAATGGCATGTTTACTGGGTTATACTTTTTTCTTCTTCTCACTTTGCGATAACTTCTAGATATTTCCATTTCTACATGATGAAGCTTCGACGCATTTTAGGCGAGAAACTAACGAACATTGAAATAATGTCTTTCCAAATCGATTGATGGGCTTCCACGTTTTCCGGATTTTATGTACACCTTCCGTTTTTTTCTTTTTGGAGCCAACTAAAACGAGGAAGAAACGAACCTGAAAGGCCCATGGCAGCGCAGCGAAAATGCTTGTGAAATTGAGCAATTTTTGTAATAATGATCAGAACCTCATTTGATTTTCGAATTTTTTGGTAATGAACCATTTTTATTCTGCCAGAGGTAGAGTTCCCATATTTTCAGATGTCATTTACAAACCATACGAAGTAAATATGGTGCGTTTTACGAGCAGTTCGTGTAGAAATATTTTATGAAAATGGCCGCTCATTTGCATTGTTAAAATAAATGTGAGAAATATCCTGCAAGTCAGGAAATATCTCTATGGGCAACAACTGCGAAAGCCTGCAATCAACTAATAAAACGATTACCGTATTTTCAAGTCGTCTAAGTTCAACGGTAAGCTTTCAAATTCATCCTAGGATACTTTTATATTTAACACGAAAAGTTACTTCGCAACTAAAACTCGCTCAAATAAGAAATGTCAACTCCTTTCATTTTCTTTAAGAGAAAATCACCATCAGACGTTGAGTTTAGCACGTATTTCGCTTCAACAATAGAGAATGCAGAACAACGTGGCCAAGAAAGCAGGTATTTTATTGACAGTTAGAATTTCATATACGGAACGGGTCATTTCTCCTGCGGAATAATAATCGACGCCTCTTGATGTAACAGTTCTTCTTTGCGTTGGTCGAAAAACAAAGATTACACAGCCTAATTATTTACATAAATACCAAGTTCACACGGCCGAACTCAATACCGGAATTATACCTTGCGTGAACTAATGTAGGTCAGCAGTCCATAATTCCGAGATAGCGGATACTTCTTTAGCTAAAGAGGAGTAGTGGTAAAGGAGAAGAAATGGTATTACGTTTAAAAGAGCGCGTTATTCGTTCAAGATCACGGTGAAGGACTTAAAGAGTGCCAGTTCAAATAAGATATTTATACACTGCAACGGAAATTACTGCATGCAAGAATAGAATAAATTCTGATGCACGAAAATAATTGAAACGAATACGAAAACAATTGTGCCAATATACAGTTATTTGTGATCGATTTAAATCAAAGGTGCAGCGCAAGGAAAATCATGAAGTTCGCGTTGAAAGAATAAAATGTTATTTGTTATGAAGAGACTTGAGTTTTTCGTGTTAGAATTTATTGTGTTGAAATTTATGTGAAATCTGCGTGTCCTAAAGGAAAAAGATGGATGGTAGGTAAATGTGTAAAGCAAAATCTAGCCTTTCGATTCAAAAGATTCATTTACACGGGCTGCCTCATATGTATGATTGATTGATTGAATCGAACACCCTTTATATTATGGTACATTTGAATTTTACATAAAATTGTAAGTTTAAATAAGCTTTCTGGCATCTACATACATCGAACTAAATATGTCAAAGAATTAAAGTTTTCCATTTAAAATGTTTGAAAAATATAGATTTCAATCATAATAATCCTGTTTAAACGTTTCTCTAATGGTCGTAAAAACTGATCTTCTGTATATCTGGAAGCAACAGTCATATCAAAATGTTTTAACTGAATCGCACCCATTGGTATCAATAAGCAGCCAGTGTTGAAGTTAGTAACTTCTAGAATAAATATTTAAATTAAAAAAAAAATGGGTTTAATCCCTTTTCCAGTTAAAGAAGCTATTTATAATAGAGTGCATTTTTGCTACTCTATACAATAGGTAAAGAATGTTGTTCAGACTATACAGGGTGCGTAAATAGTGCACCATCTGCTTTGCGCGGCGTGTGTTTGTCAAAGGCAGCTATCCTGAATTTTTTTAATGGTAACGTAGGTTTAGTTTGACGTCATTTAAATAAAAGAAAAAAAAATAAAACTGTCTGTTATAAGTTAAAATGGGTAAACGAAAATTAATTTGTCTGAGATTGAGTGCATTGAATTGTTAATCGTTGGATTCGGTGATCGTAGAAGGACCCATTCTGAAGCTTGTCATACGTTTAACGACAGTCACCCAGACAGCCTCCAATCAGCAGATCTACGGTATCGCGAACAGTACAGCGATTTGATGAACTAAAAAGTGTAAAAAAAACCGTCCAAATCTCGGAAGACCGGAAACAGCTACAACTGACGACGTTTCATTATTTTTTACTAGATGTACATGAAACACCACAAACCTTAATCAGGCAACTTACAGCAGATCATGATCTGTTTGAAGGACCAATAAGAAAAATATTAAAGCAGTCTAAGCATCGTCTCTACAAACCACATTTAGTTCACGAACTCTTAGAAGACAATTTTGATCGCAAGATGCAATTTGCGGGAATTATGAATGAAACAATGAAAGCTGATCAAAATTTCGTAAGAAACATGTTTTTTTCAGGCGAAGCTACATTTATGTTAAATGGTTCTGTAAATAGGCGTAACTATAGATATTTGTACCCTGCTATTTCCATGTCAACTTGGAAATGTTATCAACCCGATTAAATTGTAGCGAAAATAAAAGAAATAAATTAAATCCAATAAATCCGCAAGCCTTGTACCCAGATGTCTGGTATCGACAAGATGGTGCTCCATCATCCCCACTTCGGTCGGCAAATTCGTGCGTTCTTAAATTACGATTTCCCAGGGCAATTGATTAGACGGAGAGGCTCTATTGAATGGCCTGCTGCGCCTCCGGACACGACACCCATGGACCTCTTCTTCTTGAAAAGTGTTGTGTATCGTAATAGGCCAACAACAATAGATGAATTAGGAGCTCGAATTACAATTGCGATCACAAAGATTGTTTCGGCATATTTGCAGAATACACTGGGCGCTTTTGTTGATACACTTAGATATTGCCAAGAAGTGAATGGACCTGTTATTGTGATTTTTTCCAATCAAGTAACTCAATTTTTAATTATTTGTTCTATTCACTTGTAGTAGTGACTGCCTTGGGCAACACACAAATCGCACAAAACAAATGAAATTTATCCAGATATGGGTATTTATGTAAAATTTAACCCCACCACACGCAAAAAGTTTAATTATTTGGCCATTGTTTTAGCGTTTCAAACAGAAAACAACGATACGTTTAGCACAAATTCAGAAGTAAATTTTGCCTTGTTAATCTAACGTCATAACGAACGAACGAAATAAAATTAAAAAAAATACTGCACCTTGCCAAAAATCTAATCTCCCTTAATACTTTAATTTATTGAAACAACGAAGAGGTTAAAAATGGGTTTCATGTTACATCTTTTGTCAAAAATTTGTATTCAAGCTTACTACAACAGATTATTAATTTGTAAACAATTGCATTATGTTGTAAAATGTAATAATTACGTGATTAATAATTCAAATTAAATAAATTTATTCTTTATCATTAAGTTTATTAATTCTTCTGCTCTTTCTGCTAATAATAAAAAAAAAACCTAAAAATAATAATAATATAAAAAAAGACAAAAGACAAATGTTGAAACATAGTGGTTACTACATTTTGTTTTAAATGAGCTTGTTGAAAAATTCAAATTAATTGACGCAAAAAAATTAGTCAGAAATTCATTGTGAAAAGCATTGGATGTTGAAGATTATGAAATAACCAACAAGTCACCAAATAGAGCAACACCAATTGCGCAATAGTGAACCCATTTACGTCCTATTCGACATCCATTTATAGCTATCACCCAAAACCGTCCAAGTCTTCATTGTTTCACGTATCACGTAGACCACTTAGCAAAACAAATGAACGCGGGGTGGAAAACTATGTTGTACGTACACCAAATATTTTAGATAAAGAAAATGCGAACAGACTTCGTTGTTTAGTAAATATCAATCGGTCGTTCACGAAGAACCGCGGCCGTTACCTTTTGTCTTTTCCCATTTAAAAAAAAAATGGTTTTCTGTGGTAAAGCATTTCAATTATTTGGTTTTACGAAGCGAAAATTCCTAAAAATAACTTTCGTAATGTGTGCTTAATTTTATATAGGTGTTGTAAGCTCGATCACCGCTCCAATCTTGGGGATCATGGGCGGTCCGATGGGAATTATAGTACCAGCGGTTTTGGGCGCTTTGATGTATCTTCAAAATTACTTAGTGGACGAAAGAGTTGGGATTATTGATACGGATACAAGCGAGATATTGAATACTCAATACGATTTTATAGTCATAGGAGCCGGATCTGCAGGTAAGATGGTATTCGTTAATTTTTGGGTGTTATGGTGCTATGGTGGGGTGCTATGTGTAGGAAGAATAAGTTTAATATAAAATAATATTTTTGTTAATTTTTCCTCATTAAAGTTCTTTTTGATTGGTCTGGCTCAGTGGCTTATAGCGGGGGCTTTGCAAAACTTCGGGGTTCAGTTAGGGGCTTCATATGGAACTAAAATTTTTCCGATTTTCACTTGGCATGTAAGCGATAAACCAATTCCAGACAGAGGAACAAAAGAATCTTTTCTCTAAACATTCCCTTGCCTAACAAACCCCGCAGAACGCATTTGCCTATCTCTACTATAACTAGAAAACCTTCATAGCTTTAGGTCCTATAAACCTTACATTTTTTAAAAATATATCACCGACAGCCATGTTTATTACTTATCAAAGTACCGAAAGAGTAAAACATTTGAAAAAAAATTGTTAAGAAAAGCCGTATTGCGCTATTGTTAGCCAAAGAATCAGATTTAATACCTCCGGATTTCTTATCTAGAAACATTTGAAAGTCAACATCAATTTCTCTCGAAAATTACTCTCAAAATAAATGAACGAGGAGACTTAAGATTCTGGGATTGAACTAAATTCAATTAAATTTCAATCCTGTGATGAGTGCCGTCACTGTCCATAAATAAAGTCGTTATTTATTTTATTAAATCCTATAATTTTTTTTTGTCTGTCTATCATAATTCAGCTACCTCTTATACTTTTAGGCACTTATGCCTCAGATTCGACCTTATTCGAAAATTTTGTTTCAACATAAATGTACTTAAGAAAAACTCGGACACCGCGAAAAATGAAAGGCTTCCATGAGAGTTTTTTTGAGAGAAAATTTGAGAGTTTTGGATCTAGCTCTTCAAAGTATTTAATATTATTATTTTGAAGAACCAATTAATTCATTCCTCTTTAATTTATTTCATGTTTTTGGAAATTTCCTTTTAAACGAAGTTCTTGGTAACGTTTTAGAATCTATTGTTGTTACTATCAATTATAAAAAAATATGCGGAGGTACTCACAAAAAGTCCATTCACATTTCTAGATAAACAATCTCATTCTATTTGGTTACTTTATTTCTTCACATTTATATTGTCCATCGTAATTCATAGAAAGGAAAAGTTAGTTAATCGATGAAAGTTAGCATCAATAGTCTATGATGACAGAGTATCAATAAAATTTCACAAAACTTTCGATGCAAGAAAGCAAATATTTATATGCAATTTCTAAGTTTGTGGAATTCTCCAATGTCATATTCGCGAATAACAAATAATTTTTAATACGCTTTTGTTACATACGATTTTCTAAAGTTCATGCGAGAAGCTTTCTTGATAATAGTATAGGTAGTGATAGATTTTTAGAAATTTTACTCTAATATTTGAACCATTGTGATTTTCCAGGAGCAGTTGTAGCTAGTAGGTTGAGCGAGATAGAAGACTGGAACGTACTGTTATTGGAAGCGGGTGGAGATGAAAATGACATTACAGATGTACCACTAATGGCTGCCTATCTTCAATTATCAGACCTTGATTGGAAGTACAAAACTGAACCACAGGGAACCTTTTGTCAAGGTACTCGTCTTAATAATACGAAGCTTTATCCCGTTAGGAAATTACTTAATAAGTTATTATTTATTTGTAAAGCAAATGAACAACATTCTACAATCTAAGCATAAGCAGACGATTAAATGCAAGTACGAGGGATGTTTCCAAAATTTTAGCAATTTGTCAATTTTTTATTTTGTCAATTTTCATCAATATTACAATGTAGTGCTTCTACATAACCTCCATTTAACTGAATACATTTATCCCATTTTAAGCTAATTTTTTTTAGCCGTCCACAAACAATTTTCTCGGTGTCTCCGCAGTTCACCTATTTATAACAGGTTTTTTTTTTTTAAATTGGGAACAGATGAAAATCACTGGGTGCGAGATCCGCTGAATAAGATGAATGCGGAAGCAATTTCCACCGTATCTCGTTCAAAACATCCTTTGTCTTTCTTGCGGTATAGGGCCTTGCATTATCCTGTTGCAATAACGGACGCTTATGCAACTTTCCCATCTGTTTTCTGACAAGTGCCTCTTGCAGTGGTCCGGATAGTAAACCCGAATAATATTCTGCGTTAATTGAAGTACCTTTCGGCAGATAATCCATAAAAATAATCCCTTCGTAAATACAGAAAGCATTATCTTGACAGACGGAACTGCACGCGGCTTAAGTGGGGGCCCTTCTTCCGGTTTACACCATTGTTTGGATTGACTTTTGATCTCAGGATTGAAAAGAGGAATCCACGTTTCGTTAGTGGTTAATACCCGTTGCTAAAATTCATCGCCCTAACGGGCTAATAGGTCTTGAAGTTGGCGAAAAGTGTTAGGCCTGTTGAGTTTCTGTTCCGGTCCCAACAGTCTTGGCACCCAGCGGGGTGAAACTTTGCTTACGCCCAAACAATTATGTAAGATGTCATGAACTTGTCGTGTACCTATTCCTAGGAGTACACTAATTTGACGAATAGTCATTCGCCTGTCCTCTTTCAGTAGGTCCTCCACAGCAGTAATGTTTTCTTCGTTTACCGACGTACTCGGGCGACCACTGCGTCTAATGACCAATTTTTAAACGATCGATCCACCGATATGCACTACTTTTAGATTCTGCAGACTCACCAAACATTCCTTGCAGACGTTGAGTAATTTCTGAAGTTTTCACACTCTCCTTCCACAAAAGGAAAATTATTGCTCTTTGAGAAGAACTGCGTCTTCGATGGTTACAAAACCAGTGCTACCAAAACGTGTCTGTATCAGTCGAACGCCTGACTCAGACTGAACTATATTGCACTGGATAGCTGCATAAACATCTTAAGACTTGCCTATTACCAATAGCATTGCCCATAAGTTCTGCGTAATTTAATTAGAGCACAATTCTTAGAACTTTGGAAACATCTCTCGTAGTATGGAGAACTTAAAATTGGCTACTTTACTGCTAAATGAACAAGTAATCATTACTGTGGTGATAGAATTTAATTGGAAGATTTCTTTAGAATAATTTTTAGTGTGCAAAACGATCGCTGACTTTGTTCATTATGTCAATGAAGGCAGACATAAAAGATAATAAATGTTCCCCATATTTTTCACCTTGCCTTGACATTCTATAAAGGACTTTAGATTTAAGGAACACCAACCTTTAGAAAGGGATTTCTTAATTTTATGGGAAATGTCCGTAATTTTTGAAGCACATTACCACATGAGTAGTATGGCAAACCCTAAAGCATCGCCACACTCCGCACCAATGATCATGAATTCCCAAAACAATTGCTCCCAATTAATCAAAGATTTTGTGTGGTGTGAAGTGTGCCGATTCTTCAGCGTTTGACATATTCGGTTGATGCGTGTAACATCGTTCTATTCAAAATTCACAAAGATAGTAACTTCACACGGCATTAAGAAATTTATCTCAAAAGTCTGCTGCTGCATGTTTGGTAATTCCGTTTAATGTAGGCAACGCAAATAACATCACCTGTAGCTCTGCACTTGCTAATAAAATTTGTTTATTGCATCTGGATAATACTAGCGTGGTGTCTACGCTAGCCCCCAATACTTGCACTAGCGTTAAATTCATAGTGCAGCATCTACTTAAAATGTAAATATTTTGCTAAGATTTTGGTGTATAGTAGAAGTTGTGAAGGATAGGTAAGAAATGGATAAACTGGTTTCAGATGCTAGTGAAGAATTGTGCTGTTTTTTTGAAAGTTAATACATATGGCCACGGTTATAAATTATCAGACCTTAAAATTTAAATAAAGACAATTTTCGTAACCAAAACTAGCTCTAAAAATGCACTTTTTTTCGGGTTTTTTCAGCTATGATAAACGGTAGATGCAATTGGCCAAGAGGCAAAGTAATTGGTGGTTCTTCGGTTCTAAACTACATGCTCTACTTGAGAGGCAACAAGAAAGATTACGACCTTTGGGAAGCCCAAGGCAATCAAGGTTGGGGCTCCAAAGACGCGCTATACTATTTCAAGAAATCGGAAGACAACGTAAACACCTACTTGACCAAGACGCCCTACCATAGTAAGGGAGGATATTTGACAATTGGAGAGTCAAATTACCATACTCCGCTGGCCGAAGCCTTCATATTGGGCGGCTTGGAGTTAGGTTACCAAAATAGGGACGTGAACGGTGAGTTCCAAACCGGATTCATGATTGCCCAGGGAACGATTAGAGATGGAGCTAGATGTTCCACCGGGAAAGCCTTCTTGAGGCCTGCCAGACATCGCAGGAATCTAGATATCGCGATGAAGGCGCACGTTACGAAGATAATGATCAGCAATGTTAAAAACGTTGCTTATGGGGTGGAATTTAGAAGAGGCGACAGGCTGTATCGTATAAAAGCAAGGTTAGTAAAAATTATTTGTTTTGTATCTCAGGTTTTTTTTTTTGCATTTACAAAATTTGGAAGCTGGATATTCTGAAAATTAAGTTAATTAATTAACTTAAAACTTAAAAATAAAGTAAGAGGTAATTAAGTTTCACAATGTACAATTGTTGATTTTCTTCATTTTCTTTAGTTCCGTTTCAAAAAATAAAACTGCGGATTTCTAGTTTTCTTCTTTATGGCTACTTTTTACAAACAAATAAAGTAGATTTCACATTTTGAATATATTTTGTGCATTTGGCATGAGAAATTTAGAAGGACTATCCGTATTGTTGTTAAATAAACGTTCAAGGTTCTCCAAGTCATATCTGGATCTGTGAACCATCTTCTTCAAATCAAATGCAAAACGAAGTTCAATAATTCTTCGCTGGTTTATGCAACCGAAACTACACGAAATTATATACTTGCAATGCGTAATGTGGAGTTTTTCCTAAATAATGTTTAATATCTTAGTGCGTGCTGTTAATACTTTCAGTGTTTTAGCTTTAATCGCCTTCTATTTAATTCATGTTTTCATGATGTTAGACGAATTCTACACAAAGATTTAAACAAATAGAAATAGGCAACGTAGTGCTTATGTTTCCCTCATATGCAGTCTTATTTAGAGTGTAGCAGCGTATATACGAAGAGGATGCACATTGCCCAGTATTCGCCATTCGATTAGTCACGTAGCCTGCGGCCATCTGGCTAATCGAAGGGATGGCTTAATGCATCATTTCGGAATTTGCAAACACTTATGATCACGTTTGATATGATTTCCTTGAAACGTAACTTTACTCTCCGCTTCATTAAGTTTTCTTAATCCCCGAGAGGGCTTTAATCGAGCGAATTTTTTGAACGAAGAATGTAAGTGGAGCATTTTTGCTATATTTAATTATTAATGAAAAATGTAAATTTGTAGAAATTTTTCAGAAAAAAAAGCACAATGAATGTTATATATTTGGCAAATTGACGATAAATAAATACATCAGAAAATGTCTAATAGCGCCATCAATACCATGAGTGTAGCAATATTAGCAGCACTTCCATTGGAATTTCTTATAGTTTGGCAGAAAATATTAGTTCATCACTATTATATGAATACGATGTAATGTAAATTATTGTAGCTTTACAGAAAAATGAAAATGCCCATTTTAAGGTGAATGTTATTTTAAAACTGTTCAACAAAGATTTAAAAAAATTACAAAAATACACCTTATGCAGAAGCACTTTATATTCTCTCTAGCAGCTTAATGTCATTGGAAGAAATGCTTGAAAGATAAGATTGTAGCTTACTTAAGTGATTTCTTCTTGCTTGTGTCCAAGTATTATTGGATTATTACTAAAATTGTGCGCTTCGTAGTTTTTTGCAGCCGTGAATAAAAGAAAAGAAGACGTATTTAATGTATTTAAAAACTTAAACTTAAACTTAGTGGGAGAAAACTCTTGAAGAGTATTATGAAGATTCAAAAAAATCGTAATTTTTTAAATATTTTTGCATTTGTGAATTTAGTGTAAAATGAAATAGTAGATTAGAAGTCATTAATTAAATTAGTGTAATTTTGGTTGCATAAACCATCGAAGAATTACAGAGCTTCCATTATCATTTAATTATTTTATTTTATTTTCTCTTTACAGAAAGGAAGTAATACTATCAGCTGGTAGTATAAATTCTCCCCAAATTTTAATGCTATCGGGAATCGGTCCTAAAGAAGAACTAGAAAAATTTCAAATCCCTGTTATTCAAAATCTGAAAGTAGGCGAAAATATGCAAGATCACGTAGCACTGGGAGGATTAACCTTCGTCATAGATGAACCGATTTCCCTACGCTTGGAACGAGTCTCAGGGATTAGGACTGTAATGAATTACGCCGCGATGGGCGATGGTCCTTTAACCGTCCTTGGAGGCGTTGAAGGATTAGCCTTTGTCAATACGAAATACGCCAATAAATCTGAAGATTTCCCGGATATAGAATTCCATTTCGTATCAGGTTCGACCAATTCGGATGCTTCCCAGCTCAGCAAGGTGCATGGATTAACCCACGAGTTCTATAACAGAACTTTTGGGCCTATAACCGCAGAAGACACCTGGAGCGTTATACCTATGTTGTTGCGCCCTAGAAGTAGAGGTGTCGTCAAGTTAAAAAGCAAGAATCCCTTCCATTATCCATTGATTTACGCTAATTACTTCCAAGACAACCACGATATGAAAGTCTTGGTCGAAGGAGTTAAAATCGCGATGGCTTTGAGTAAAACGAGGCCCTTCCGGAAACTGAAGAGCTATTTCAATGGTTTTCCACAGTGCAACGGCTACGGTGAACATACTGACGCCTATTATGAATGTATGATTAGGCATTATACAGCTACAATTTACCATCCGGTAGGGACGTGTAAGATGGGACCGAGCTGGGATCAAGATGCAGTAGTTGATTCCCAATTAAGAGTTTATGGAATTAAGGGGCTCCGGGTGATAGATGCCTCAATCATGCCGACGTTGGTTAGTGGAAATACGAATGCTCCCGCTATTATGATTGGCGAAAAGGGGGCTGATTTGGTTAGAGAGTTTTGGTTGAAGAATGCGGCAAGTTAGTAGTGGAAGAGATACGTTAAAATAGATGAAAACATTTCCAAAATGAATTAATTTGATGATTGAATCATTTAGGATAATTTTGTAAATACTTGTGATACGTTTAATTAATAATTTAAATAAATAATAATAAATAAATTAATGGTATTTTTCGAATCATAAAGTTCATATAAAAATGGCCGATATATTTTAATTCATTTTCTGCCAGAAAAAGTTGGACAAGTTATTTCTCGCTGTTGATTTTGTTTGCAATGCTTATTTATTTATCAAACCCTAGAGTCCTAACAGTTTCTTTTTGTGAAAGATTCGTTACGAGGTCATTTATATAAATATCTTCCCTAAAAAATCTCAGCAGTTTGGCGCTTTATAATCTATTCTAAATAAACCCTGATGTACAGTGCAAGTGAAATTCGCGGGTTCGGAAGATTGTGCCTGCTAAAAGCTTAAAATCGCGGGGCTTTTTGTAGTTCCACGCACGAAAGAAGTTACAGGACGGCAAATCTGGCGAACATAGAGGATGGCGGACTAATTTTGCTGTCGCAATGAGTAGGCCGAGGCGTTATCACGATAGTTAGAATTCTTTTCTTAAATCAGTACAGTGCTATCCCGCGATTGTGTTTTCTTTCTCAAAATAATCTATTACGCCTTACGAATTCCAAACTTCCAAAAAATTGTTGTCATAACATTTCCGGCTAATGGAATCGTCGTCACCGCCTTTGCTGGACGTACGCCGGGAAGAATCCATCTTGCCGATTGACCTCTGATTTCTGGCGCGTAGTGATGTATCCATGTTTTAACTGCAGTCACGCAACGCCGCAGAAGCCCGATCGTTTTGCGCTTATACATGTCCAAACATTGTTTTGGAGTTATCTGGTTTTGATCAATTGTCAGCAGACGCGGCACCCATCTCGCCGATAGCTTTCTTAAACTCGATTTTTCGGGAAGGATGTTTCACACACGGGTGGTCTGCTAATGCGAAATCATGAATTTGATTATATTGTTCGTAGTCACCCCAATGGGACGACCTCGTCGCTCCTCGTCAAAGAAGATATATTCGGCCACACTTAATTTATTGAACCACTATCTGGTAATGGTCGTCGAAGCACAAGTTTTTCGACTCAAACGAGAAGAAATCGAATCATTGACCGGTATTCTTCTTCCACGATTCCTCAAATAGATATAAAAGCTCACTTCCAATTGCTCTCGAAACAACTCCATGAATCTCTCCGAAATTTCGACAAACGTCGACTACAGAGTAACACTCACAGTCGGTAATGGAGATTTCCAAATAAAGCGCCATTTATCTCCAAACTCTGGAACTTCTCATACCATCAATTTGAAATAGTAAAGTTCAAATTCGTTTTAGGTTTAATCAAGGTTACCATGAACTTGAAAGGATCTTTCGAAAATAGTGGTCACATACTGCTAATCTTTTGGGACAAAGAAAAATATATTTGAAGTATGTTGAAGCACGGGCCATGGCAAAGATGCCTTTGGTCACTGCGACCTTAATAGATCTATTGCAAAAAAATGCCTTCGTGTGTGTGAGAACAGTTGGAAGCTTTTAATGAGCCTCACCGCTACTCTAGAATCTTCTTCCTTCAGTTCAGTAGAAGCAAAAAATGGCCTACTTAAATGTTGGTCTCGTGTGCGACTGATGACAACACATTTGCATCGAATGTGTTTTGCTCTTTCCAGATCTTTTTGGCATAGATGACAGATTTGATCTTCAGCTTTTCCTAGTTTAAATAAGCGCTATTTTAGAGCTACGTGATCTGCCAATAACCTAACGCCCTCTTTACTGAACAATAGCATTGTATTTGTTGTCTTGCCAAGGCTGATATGAGTGCTTTCCTCTGTTTTTATCCTGCAGCACTTTCCCAATACGAAGCTTTTTGATTGCCCTCCTGTCTTTGTTGCTCTTTTGGAGGCAATTATATTAGGACTAATGAAAGGCATACTCGCTGCTTCTTTTGCCAGCTTATCTGCCTTTTCATCTCTTTCAAGCCCTTGATGGCTCAGAAACCGCCGTAAAGTAACGTGGTTATTGCCTTACGCTGTGAACACATTCGTGTATCAGACCAGATTCATAAGTCTAGGCCTTAATAGCCTTCGGAACTGCCTAACTCGAGATTTTCTATGACGCACAGGTTGAAAGCAGAAGACACTTCGCTGAAATCGATTTAGTGACAAAATTTGAAAGAAGTAGGAGATTTAAGAAAATCATTGTAATAATTTTTGAAGAGGCAACACAATTTTCATATTATATAATCATTTATGGAAAAAGAGTGTAGCTAATGTTAACTGTGGGTGATGAGATTATACGGTAAATAGGCAATAACCCGCTGTAACTGTTTATTTTTTCGAAAGATTGCTTATTTAACTACCCTGCCTCGCATTTTCTATACCGATCACCCTATGTAAAATATTTTTTAGTTGATTTTCAATATTCTTTCGTTACTATGTAATTGGGTTCGCTCTCATTTAGTTTGCTATCACGGAAACCAGCTAGACAGAGACACCTACGTAAGGGATTCAATGTAATTTACATTATTATCTACTTCATTTAATTTTGAATTACGTTTCCAGCGTTTTTATAATTTTTCTTCTCTATCTTATTAGCCTTCTAAATTGACACGTAATATCACAAAAATGGAAACATTTTAAGAACTATCAAAATAACAACATACAACATGCAAGCAAACTAAGAAAAAAAAGAAGCTGCTAAACGGTGACCGTTATATTTGATGGATGATATTTCCTATGCCACATTCTAATGATAGCTAGCTCCTGCATGAATGGTAATTACGAAATTCTAAGTATGTTCGCGAAAAAACATGAGTGTGCTTACAAATAAACATACATCAACTAAAATCTATATGTGTATCGTGTAAAATTGACTTTTAAAAGGTTCTCGTACGAATCGAATTCTAGAGAATTTGACGAGGATTTGAATGTGTCTCGCGGATACTATGAAACATCTGTGTATGTTGTACAGATAATTTACTTACTGTCAAAATATCCAGAATGTATAGAAAGACCTATAATTTTTCACAAATTAGAGACGTACCCAGGCACTAGCAAAACATCAAATAATGCCAAGAAAAATGCAGAAATGGTAATATCAAGACTAGGGGCAACTAGGGGCAAAGGGGGTGAAGTCGATCAAAAAATTAAAATTTTTTTCAGATAACTGCTAAACAAATTATATTTTATTTATTTAGCAGATTTGATGTTTACCTAATCTAAGGCCTTGTATGGGAAAAGTCGAGCACCTTCTACTTCACCCCGTTAATTGTTTTTTTTTTTTTTTTTTTTTTACAAAAATTGCAATTGGAACCGCATAAAAAGTAAATTTTATTGTATTTATTTTTTTCTGTAGACGCCTTTATTGAATATATTCCTTATTACCTAGAGTGGTTGGGGCCGGTCTAGCTTCGATAGATTCATGATTTCACATATACAAATTAAAAAAAAATTGTGTCTTAATTTTTAATAATTTATGGAAAACTTATTGTAAACATTGAAGTAGCACCTCCGGGATCATGGTCGTTCTGATTTTTTATGCGTTCCTGCAATACATATTAGAGTATGTGAAACCCCAGTTTGATCGACTTCACCCCGATTGGCGGTACTACAATGAAGGAACTACAGCGAGATAGTGTTGGGAATGAGAATTTGGGAATTTGACATGTGTTTTTAATTAGTTGGTGGCATCGATATTTTTATACTAGAAATTGTAATAGAAGAGTAAGTTGGATGGTGTTGTATACTTCATTAATTTTCTAGATTTTATCTACAAAGGGTTCTCAGAAGAATCTTTAGTTTTATCATTCTTATGTTTGGGGTGTTAAAGGAACCAAATTTTATATTAATTTATATTTTTGTTAGAAGGTAAATACCGGTACTTTTGATAATTTCTTTCCATAGTTTGCATGTTGCTAACGTGCGGAATATTTATATCAAAAATATATGTTATTTTGTTAAAACCCTTTTGCTGTATAACTGAAATAAAAAATTTCAAAATATTAACAGCCTGTTCACCTAGTCTCTATCATGAATAGCCGATTATCTTATACGCCCTACGCAGACGACTTCATTCTGCCTTTGGTGATGAAGTATCATCCAAAACCACAGTTTATGACTGGTTTGCAGAATCTAAGCGTGTCAGCGATGAATTTCGTACGGGTCGTCCATCAACTGCTGTTGTTCCGCAAAAAATGATTGAAGCAGATCGACATGTGAAGATAGCGAGAGATAGAGGCATCCTTGGGCATTGGTAAAAGTCAAATGCAAACGATTTTACATGAGTATTTAGTAGTGAAGAAACTTTGCAGTTGATAGATTCCGCACCGTTTAACCAAAGCTCAAAAAATGGCTCGTGTGAGTTGAGAAAATGCTTAAAAAATTAAATCGCGGTGATTCTGCCAACGTATACAGTGTCGTAACAGGTGACGAAGTCTGGATATATTAATGCGAACCCCGAACAAAACAACAATCCACTGTTTGGATGTTCGGAAATGAATTAAAACCAACAAAAATTTGTTCGTTCACGAAGCGCTTCAAAAAAAAATTATTCTTTTTGTTCCTGCAAAGCTGCCGTTGCTCTTGAGAATCGAAAAACAGTAGAGGGCTGATTAGTATACAACAATTTGTTTGGTTCAAGTCTTCGACAAAATTAGAAAAATCAGCAGACATCTCGGCGCACCGTCCTTTACCACGACAACGCCAGCTCTCACACAGCACATCGAAGAGTCGATTATTTAAAGGAGAATAACATTGAATTAATGACTCGTTGTCCGCATTCGCCTGACCTCCCTTTTGTCAAAAACAAATTGCGTGGTGAGTGGTTTTCGCCATCGGAAGAGGCCGTTAAACCAATTAAAACGCATGTTTTTGAGATACCCACTTTAGATTGGAATAAACGTTTCGATAACTGGCCTCCTCGAATTCCAAAGTACTTGAAAGTTAAAGGCGAATATTTTGGGAAGCAATAAAATGTTTTTATTTAGATAAAATATCTGTTTTTTTCTTTTCCCCGGAAATTTTCATGGTTCCCCTCGTACTCTACTAATAGAAGCGCTTTTTCTCTAAATCGCTAAAGGAAAAAGATTATCTTCCAGTCGCCGATTGGGTCAATATGCTGTTTATAACAAAAACGAAATAGTAATTAGAAACAATATATTCGTCTGCATTCCGTTAAAAAATTGCCGAATTGTCCTTCGTTGCCGGAACTACTCGCGGAAATCCTCAGAGAAATTTAAGAAATGATCAATAAGATATAAAGTTATTTTTCTTATTTGCTGCTCTTAGCATCTTAATCTTGTATGTAAATTCTAAGTATTCCAAATGTGCAGATTATTACAGAAATTTTACAAAATCAGCATTTATTTATCCCAGCCGCTGAACCGCTTCTTATTTTCTTATCTACTGTAAGAGACAAATTGCAATTAAATTCAGTGTAGAAGTTAGTAATTTTATTATTTATTGTGTATTGTTTAGTGGAATTAGTCTGAGAAAAAGGTAAGATAATTATTATTACATGATCGTAGCACAGTCCTAGTTTTTATCAGCTATTACGTCTAATTATTCCGTTATGCAATAATCGGTTAATAAAACTAAAAGGACATTCAATGGAATTAGTATCCTCTAATCACCCAAGTTTATTATTAGGTATTTAATCAATCAACTTAAATTAGCCGTCAATGCTGTCCTAATAAACTAGAAAGTATATTGTGTTGCATAAGTAACAATTTCGTGAGCGATTATGAAACTTAAGTATTCAATCGATAGGATCTAAATCATCTATTAATTACTTGATTGAGGGTATGGAAGTGCCAGTATAGACTGGTACAAAGCATTTAGAATCGATTAACATCAAAACTTTCCAAAATTTTCAAAAATAAAAGAATTTAGTCAGAATTTTCTAATAACATTCGTCGCAAAAAGATAAGTCGTGTCAAAGATAACATTATTATATTTGATCTCCATCGAAATAATGGTTCTTTGTGTTTATTATTGCCTTACAAATGGAAGGTATTTTCTTCAACAATCTGTCTAGGTTACATCCTAAGTATTTAAAGCGCTTCTTTCGCGGTCCAATTGGTACCAATTTAAATGAAACTGCGGGTTTGTAGACCAATTCAGTGTAAGAAGAGTGGTGATTTTTTTTTAGGTGTCTTGATGAATGAAACTATAGGAAGTATTAAAAATATTTTGGATCATTTTTTAACTGCGCCAATGGCTCTCCCCTCTCTACCAGCTTACATACCTCATTTTTTTTTTCGAATTTTTATTTACATTTTAAACATTTTATTTACGTCGAATTTTAACGTCTATATTAAATTTTCCGTGAAATAAACAATTGCGGAAAGAAATATTCATAAGACTGTATAAAGGAAAAAGGTTACTTGCACCATGCAGATTGACCGCAAACAATGGATTGAGGAGGAGTCTGTAAAGTCAAAGCTTACAAAGTTTTTAAAATGTGACTGTCGTTCGTTGTTGTTCTGTTACAATACGAATCCTTCGTCAATTTCTTCGCATCGTTTGTTCTTGCAAAATTTTTAAATAAATCTCAATATTCAGTCGATTTCAAACCAACTTCACACTAGAATATTACCACCCTCACGTTTAATCAAATTAATAGCAGTTTCGTACAACAGCTCTTGATTTCGACGACGCACAAACATCCGCCGTTTGATAACATCCACCTCAAATTCGTGTTTTTCAATTAATTTCTAAAATATTGTAAATATAAGAGTGGTAAATGCGCTCATCAGATCTCTATAGGATTTCGTGTTTTAAGGATCAAGAACCATTAGCTCCTTATGCGGCATCAATTCCTTTAACCATTGAAAATCTTTTAACCAGCATAGACAAAATTATGACTTGGGAAATTATTTAAGTAGATCATAAAATTCCAGTTATAGTTGCTTGAAAATAATTTCGTCTTGTTTTGATAATTAGAAAAGCTGATAAACTATTAACAGATTAACAGAATCTCCATCCGTCCTATTGAAACACCAATCCTTCGCCAGTTGCTCTGCGTCCATGCTCTTCCAGAATGTTGAAATAAAAGTCCTTTGTCAACATTGAATCTCGCCCACCTTTAAAGCAACCCCAAACCACAATATTACCACCCCAATTGATAACCCACTACGGCATCGCCTTCCTTTGGCTCCGTTGCAAATTTTTGTATTATTATCCTTCTTGAACTTTTTCTTTGGGGAGTCATCAAGCGAGGTTCTCAAATTGCTATGCCCTCCTTTAAATCTGTCTCAACCAAGCGGATTTTCGCTGTAAACACTCTTATTGCACGAAAATCACAGTGATTGAACTCTACCGTGATCACTGGTGCAATAAAAAGACTTCCTAAAAATGTTAATCCAAGGAACCGATTCTCTGCTTCTTGCAGTTGTTCCTGGTGATGTCTTTGACGTCGTTTGGTTTTACCGCTTGGAACATGCAACACTTGCACTATTTGAAGGATGGATAGAATGATTTCGTGTAGAGCACAATAATCAACACAAGAATTTCAAGATGATCATTGTTTTATGAGAATCTGCTATAAAAATTTTAATTATCATCTTTTATTTTTAATATAAATCAAAATGTTGGAGCAACTGTTGGCAATAATGGAACAAAAGCGTCGTGACTATGAAAAATATGATGCTACTATAGTTCGTGGTATTGGCGGAATGACTCACGGCAAAAGCAATGTGAGAAGAGAAAGCATTAGCCAACGGACTTGTTCGTGCTTAACAATAACTATAAAAGTTGTAAATAGCACGACCTAGTTCTTAAAGTCTTCCCAAAACTGTTATATTAGCAGATGCCCCAATTCAAAGAATAATTGCATTAACACACGTAATACAGTTTTTCCCAAATTCTTTTCTAATGCTTTTTCCAGTACGGCGACCCCAATGAATCTACAGTATCTATACACATCGACAAGAATTAGCCTAACCCTAGGTCCCAGCCTAGGCTTCATCATATTCCTTCATACATCCATAATGAATTTGAGACCGGATATAGTTGATAGCAATCAACGTGTAACAGATACTTTGTTGCATGATTTCAAAGAAAGCTACGATTTCATTATCGTTGGTGGTGGAAGTGCGGGAGCCGTTCTAGCTAATAGGTTAAGCGAAAACCCAGAATGGGATGTACTACTTTTGGAAGCGGGACCTGATGAAGAGGTCATTTCGGACATACCCTTGATGTTTCCAGCGTTACAACTATCACCACTGGATTGGAAATTTAAAACTGAACCGGGAGATGGGTATTGCTTAGCGATGAAGGAGAAGAGGTGCAATTGGCCTCGTGGGAAAGCTTTAGGAGGAAGCAGTGCTATTAACGCTATGCTTTATATTAGAGGAAATAAGGAAGATTACAACGATTGGGAACGAATGGGAAATGAAGGTTTTATTTCAACAAGATTTTTCGTAGAAAAGAATTGCTAATTTCGATTTTCAGGTTGGTCCTACAACGACATTCTACCATATTTCATAAAATCTGAAAACATGACGATTTCCGAATACAAAAATGATCCATATCACGGCCAAAGCGGGTATCTAACAATTGAAAACTTCAGATACCACTCACCGTTAGCACAATGGTTTTTGGAAGCCGGGCAGGATTTGGGATATGAAATAAGGGATGTGAACGGTGAAATCCAAACAGGGTTTACTCTTTCCCACGGAACATTGAAGGATGGCTTGAGATGCAGTACCGCTAAAGCTTTTCTAAGACCAGCGAGTAAAAGGAAAAACCTTCATGTAAGTCTTCATTCGTTTGTCGAAAGAATTAAAATTGATCCGAGGACTAAGCAAGCGTATGGCGTAGAAATGTTGAAACATGGAATTAGGAAGAGTGTTTATTCCAAAAGGGAGGTCATATTAAGTGCTGGGACCATACAAACACCTCAATTGTTAATGCTTTCAGGAATCGGTAAGTTGCATTTCCAAATTTTTCCTTTTGAAATAAAAACATCTATTTTTTTTAGGGCCTCGTGAACACTTAGAGGACCTAAAAATCGATACCATAGCACATTCACCCGGAGTCGGCCAAAATCTACAGGACCACGTCGCAATGGGTGGTCTAACCTTCTTATTCGAGACTCCCGAATCGCTCAAAAATAATTTCACAGTCGCTGGTTTTGAGCTGCCGAAGATATTCACCTCTCAGAATATCCAAGCATTTACCAAAGATCGAAAAGGTCCTATGTATTGGTTACCGGAATGCGAAGTGATGGGTTTTATCCACACGAAATTTTCCAATTATGAAGATGATCGCCCTGACGTTCAACTGTTTTTCGCATCATACGCAGATAGTACAGACGGCGGGGTATTCAGCAAAAGAGCTAGCGGATACACGGATGGATTTTATAGTGCCGTGTACGAGAAGATACTTTACAAAGATGCTTATAACGCCATTCCTTTGCTGTTGAGGCCGAAAAGTCGTGGAAGGATACTGCTTAAAGATAAGAAGGCCCAAAGTCCACCGCTAATTTATCCGAATTATTTCGCAGATCCTCAAGATGTAGATGTTTTGGTAAGTATTAATTCCTATTGAAAACAGTTCTTGAGTATTAAATTTTTGCAGGTAGAAGCTGCTAAATTTATCCTCAATTTATCTCAAACACCTACAATGGAAAAATACAATGCTACTTTTAACGAGAATAAAATACCAGGTTGCAATCAAGCCTTCTTGTCGGATGAATATCTCCGATGCCAGCTTCAACATTACACTTTAACGATTTACCATCCCGTTGGTACAGCGAAAATGGGTCCTGACGATGATCTCATGGCAGTCGTAACGCCCAGATTAGCAGTAAGAGGCGTGAGGAATATGAGGGTAGTTGATGCTTCTATAATGCCGGATATTATAAGCGGCAATACCAATGCTCCTGTAATAATGATCGCTGAAAAAGCAGCTGACCTGATCAAAGAGGATTGGCATTATTATGCAGATGATTTACACCCGGATGATCCCGATGTTGTTCTGGTAAAAGCCAAGAAGAATGATGTAGTTACGAAGATGGTACCGGAATATTTATGGAATGTAGATTATTGGTAGATGTTTAGATGTATTCTTCTTTATTGTAGTTCTTCGTAACAGGAAAATAAAGGATATTGCAATTTTTTTCGGAATTTTTAAATATTTTAGAACGAAGATTGTCGAGGATAATCAAAATTTAAGTATCAAGTTATTACGTCTGTCAAAAAAATTTTCATCATAAATCAATAACTGTAAAAGCTGACATAACACCTGTCGAAAATTCGCACAAAATCTTTAGTATTCAATTCCTCCTTTCCCAACATTTTTTTTTCCAAATTTCCGTAACGAAGCCAAGAAATGGTAAATACACTTACACAACTTCTTCCTCATCTTCCACCGCAATCAGTAAGCGGTCCACTGGGAGCAGCATTTGTTGTACTGATATCGAAGCTATTTTTCGAGAAGTCAGCGCTTGAGCAGGAGGTGGATTATCCCAAAGACTTTAGTAAGCAACTGCTTAAGGTTGGCACTATTTCTTCAATTTTAATTTCCGGTTACGCGTAAGTTACAAATAACTAAAATAATTTTAAATCCTTTGTAGACACAGAATCCCTTATTTGATATCATAATTGTTGGCGGTGGACCTGCAGGTGTTGTACTGGCAAACAGATTGTCGGAAGTCGAAAGATGGACCATCTTACTTTTGGAAGCTGGTAATGTGCCGTGTTCATCAGCAGATGTAAGTTCTTCCAAATCCAAGAAAAAGTACCATAATTAAAATAATTAAGCTTGATTTAAGCACCAGTTTAAAAAGCAGCGATTGCAGCAACTTGAGGATATATTGTTCTCTCATAATCTTGTTTAGGACAAACACAGGCAAAAATATGATTTTTCTTTAAAATTACAGGTTCCTGCCTTTTATCTTTCCTTGAGAGGCAGCGACGAAGATTGGGGGTATCCGACCCAGCAAGAAAAATTTGCTTGTCAAGGCATTAAAGACAAGCGATGCAAAATATTTAGGGGTCGCGCCATAGGGGGAAGCAGCTCGATAAACAATATGCACTACATGAGATCTTTTCCAGCGGATTTTAGTAAATGGCCTAGTAGTGAACGTTACGGTTGGACAAGCAGTCAGATTTCCGCCAATTATAAAAAGCACGAGAGAAGCTTTGGATCTGAAGCGAATAAAGCGATATATGGTAAAACGGGCGAGCTCTCATTAGACGATCTAAACCGGCAAAATGAGTTTAAAGATTTAATATATGAAGGAGCAAGTTTTATGGGCTACAACAAGATCAATCCTGGCGAAACGTTAGGTTATCAAGACGTTTTAGGAACGATTAAGGATGGAAGAAGGATGAATTATGCTAAAGCTTTCCTGAAGCCCGTCAAAAACAGGGATAATTTGTATATCGCTAGAAGATCCTTCGTTACGAAGATCGTATCTCAATTGCCTACAGATCGTAGGATAAAAGGAGTCACCGTTCACATTGATGGAAAAAATATCGACGTTAGAGCTAAGAAGGAGGTCATATTAACCACGGGGGCTATTAGCACCGCCCAATTGTTAATGTTGAGCGGATTTGGTCCAGCTGCTGAACTTAAAAAGCACGGTATTCCTGTTATTGTCGATTTACCAGTCGGTCAAAATCTACAAGATCAGGTCAGCACCTTGATGTTCGTTGGAATCGATAAAGGTGTTAGTGAAGTACCCATAGAGGATAAAATTACTGACTTCACCTACTCCTACATGATGCACCGTAGTGGGGAATTTACTCACACCAACATAAACGATGTTGTTGGGCTGATCAATACTGAAGATAAGGAGAGTACCACCCCAAATATTATGATCTTCCATTATCTTTTCGAGCGAAACGACCCAGCCTTAGAAAGCTACCTTAGTTCGGCAGGATTCGACGACCCCATCAAGATATCCATAATAAAACAAAACCAAGAAGAGCGCGTGATTTTATTCGTCCCTACGTTGATTAAGCCAAAATCGCGAGGAAAAGTTACACTAGGAAGTGACAACCCATTCGAGAAACCCCTCATCTCCGGAAATTTCCTTTCGGAAAGGGAAGACCAACAAACGCTGCTATCCGCTGCGAAGTACATCTTGGAATTAATAGAAACTGAACCGTTCAAAAATCGAAAAGCTCATTTCTTGGAAGTTGACATGCCGTTTTGTAGGAATCACAAGTACTGCAACGAACCTTATTTAGCGTGCGTCGTTAAGGCTATGAGCATTGCTAGGTCGCAAGTGGTAGGTACAGCGCGAATGGATGATATTCATTGCGAATGTAGGGTTGTTAATGAGTTACTCCTTTTGGATGGGATACGACATCTTAGGATAGTTGATGGTAGTGCGATACCTGAGCAAATAACCGGCAGCTTAGATGCCGCTGTGGCTATGATGGCTGAAAATGCTGCTGATAAAATTAAGAAACATTGGTTGGATATTAAGTAATCTGGCTTTACAATTCTTATCCACCGTTGAAATGTTATTCTTGGAAAGCAGTCATGGTAATGTTCTCAATGTTAAATGCAAAAGTCGAATATTGTGAGCTGCAGTAAGCACCGTTTTTTTTTATGATACCAATGTAATGTACAACATTATTAGTTTGTTACGGAAATAAAATTTGTTAACTGGATTTTTTGTTATTTGAAATATTTGAAATGGATTTTAATTTTTTTTTGGTTTTCAAATCCGTAAAATTAATGAAAAGAATCATTTTACATCAACATGTTCAGCGAAAATTCGATCAACATTACTCAAAGCGTTTTGGAGAAACTTCAAATCGACAATCTGTGGTCACAACCATCCAAAGAGTCTCATATGGTGCTTTAGCAAGAGTGGTGAGTATTTCATACCAAAACTATATTATTGATTTTGACCATAAAAGCTTATTACACGGACCCATGTCTAATTCTCAGTGGTTAATGAGATGCAGGGATTTGAGGTACATTGCCGTTCAGTGAAGTTCGGTCATACAATAAAAATCTATTATATCACACTGTATACAATTATTAATACAGAAAATTAGAAAAATATTAAGCATACACTCTTTTCTAAGGGATTAGAGCCATAAATTATTATGTAAAGTAGGAATATTGCGACAACCATAATAAAGTCCCTTTTATTATCATTCCAAGAATTTCGCGGAAGTACCGATCTTTTGAAACGGGTCGTTTGGGGATTATTAACGAACAATACATTTAGGAAATATACCGCAGTATCGCTCTTGTTTATTTATCACAGGCGTAAAGATATAAATTTGCTTCGTTTTACTGTTAAACGTGTGTTGGTGTGCATCTGTCGTTTTTGCGCGAAAGTTTTAAGAAAATTTACTTCAAAATGGCACGCGGCAAGCCTACCAGTGTAGAAAAAAGTTCACGCATTATTACGCTGTTTGAAGAAGGATATTCGGGGCGATAAATTGCTGAAAAAATAAATATGAGAAGTTCAACAGTAAATGACATCATAAAGCGATGTCGGACAACTGGAACTATAGAAAATCGTGTTCGTCCTGGAGCATCTAGGAAAACAACAAAAGCTGAAGATTTGAGAATTGTATTATTAAGCAAACGCAATAGAAAATTAACAGCGCCACAAATAGCGGCCGTGAAGAACAAGTTTTGGCGAGTACCGTAAAACGTCGACTTCAGCAAGCGGACCTTCATGGACGCATTGCCATTCGAAAACCCTTATTACGTTGGGGCAACAGAACAAAACGGCTACAGTGGGCCCGTTCTCATCTAGATTGGTCGTTAGATGATTGGAAACACGTACTTTGGAGTGACGAGTCAAAGTTTGAGGTTTTTGGGCAAAATCGACGAGTTTATGTCCGAAGATCTAAAACCGAAAAGTGATCCCGAACTGCATTGTGCCTACAGTGAAGCAAGGGCGTAGTTCTGTGTTAGTGTGGGGATGTTTCTCCTTTGCTGGGACGGGAGATTTATGCAGAGTGCAGGGTGTAACGAGGAAGGGAAATTATTTTGCAATACTTCAGAATCATGCAGTGCCATCAGGATTGCGTACAATAACTTTACATTCATGCATGACAACGACTCAAAACACACTGCGTTAGTGTGTAAGAGCTATCTAAAGGAGCACGAAGAATAGCACACCCTGAACGTAATAACATGGCCCCCACAAAGCCCAGATTTGAACCCTATAGAGTTGTCGTGGGATGAACTGGACAGGAGGATCCGAAAAATATGCCCAACTTCACAAGAACATTTACGGAATATTCTGCAACATGCATGGATTAATATTCCACAATCCGTTTTAACAAAACTTATCGAAAGAATGCCTAGAATAGTTCGAGCGGTGATTAGCAGCAAAGGAGGTTTTTTCGATGAAAAAAAAAAATAATGTTCAGTATGTTATATTAGGCCAGAATAACTTTTTATTTATTTATTTTTGTCTTTTTTACCTGTACATACAATAAAATTGCATTTTGTTTTTAGTTTCGTTTGTTTCTGTAACCTTTTCATGTTTTTTACCAACCGACCGAACTTCTCTGAACGGCAGTGTACATCTACTGTAAAAACGCCCTTCGTCGGTAGTTGGCAATTTGATATTTATTAGTGTTTGTGAAAAATGCCATTACATGGACACTGCTACTTATTTTAAAAAGCATATACATATGTTTAATTGGTTGCTTGCGTTGTGGCCAATTTTATAACAAATTAATACATTTCTTTAAGGGATAATTCAATTGACGACTAATTTTCATTGGTTATCTTAAACGTTGGTGTTTACTGAGAAAAAGCACACGTATATGTTCAACTGCTTGCTTGCATTTTGATCACTTTTAATATTTTGTATTAAATGTATAATTAATAATTTAATTTAATAACAAATAATGCAATTGTTTATAGAATCTATCTCTCGGTAGCTCATGAGAATCGAACTCAAGTTTATATGAAATTTTGTGTTCAAAATGGACACAATAAAGTATGCAGCATCTTTTCTGAAACAGCCTATATAATTAGTGCCTTTATTTGCCTATTTCGTAGAATCTGATTCTTGCAGACGTTAATAGATGTAATTGATCCTCTGATTGAGATGAACTCCGGTGAATCGTTCACTTGAAAGCCACAATTTTTAGTACAATCAAATGCTGTAATAGGTTTCCGCGGTCATTGTTTCATGAAGATTGGTTTTCGGGTTACAATTTCGTTTACATTGGTCTACTGACATTTCGCTCCCAATCGAATGGAACTTTCTCTAGGTTCTTGAGCTTGGGGTAAGATGCTGCTTAGAGATCCAGTTTCAAAACACCATCGTGATCAAATTAGATTTTAATATAGTTCTTACACCATTTTTTTAATTGAGATGAAATGGAGTCTCACTAAACGATGCATATAGATTCTCTTTTATCATGCATGGTGTTTCTCAGTGATGTTGAATACCGACGAGATTTAAGCATTGAGGATCAGATATCTTTCAGGTAACACATAATAACTGCCCTCTTTAAAGGTGATAAAAATTAGTGGCAATTATTTTCTAAAATCTAGATTGTTGGACCTTTTTTGAAGCAGAAGTGTGTCAATTCAATTTGTTTTTATAATGTTCGTCCTTCACTCGGATAACGACCTTTAACATATTAATTTGTTGAAAATTGCTTAACCAAATGATCTGCTTTATAAAATAAACTGGGTCGCGAAAATAATCCTCTCAGTTTGAAATTTAACAATATCTAGAAATCGCGCAAAATAATTGTTAATCTTGAAGATAGAATGACAAACATGTTTAACAAGGCGGATTAGTCTTATGTGAAATTTCGTTCGATACGTGCAGGAAAAATTGCAGGCGCTAATGTACGTTGTTTGCTGCCAAGTACTAAAGCTTAGTCCTTCTTTCCACAATGTCTCAAACATGTCCAAATTCTTAATTCGAATGTCTACGCCGTTTATAAAGCCGTTCACCACTCAGGCAGGATATGGTCTAGCATTATCTTTTATTAAAAGAAGTTAAGTCTTCAGTTAGGCTTATGGCACACCCTAAGATGACCATCAGAACTGTACTGGAAAAAAGGTCGTATCCATTTATAAACAATGTTTTCTTCCAATCGTCAATCTATTAATGAGCATGTCCCTCTGCGAAAAGGTCAACTTGAATCGCAGTGGATAGAATGAAATCACTCACAATGCCCTCGGCGATTTTACGACGGCAAACTTTATGAAACAACAGCGGCAGAAACAGTTTCAATATTTCGGGAACATTATGCAAAGGAAGCACTAAATCAGTCAAAAATTTACGAGAGTTTGTCCGGTTCAAACGTAGAAAATGAACGCCGTTCGGGTCGCCCTGCAACGTAGCAAATCATTGGAATTTCCTGGAGTTCGTTCCAAAGAATCTGAACTGAAGGTGCGGCAAAGTTTGTTCCACAACTGCTGTTCAGTGACCAGGGGGAGAACCGTCTGAGAGGCTGCCAGGAAATACGGCTATGATTCGGAAACAATACAGCAGTCCAGCTAGCGGAAGATATCTTTGTCGCCAAGACAAAAAAAAAAAAAACGGCAAGCGAAATCGAACGTGAGGTCCATGATGGCTTATTTTTTTTAACATCGAACGAGTCGCTCACGTTGAGTTTTTCCTCCGGACACCACAATGGACCAAAATTACTATCTGTAAGTGTTGCGGGGTTTGCTTGAGGCAACTAACCATTCTTTGACGAAAAACGGCTTGACAACGGTTTCTCTCGTGATTTTATTTTATTCCCAAGAGTAAAGAGGAACCTAAAGGTGCTTGCAGGATGTTGAAATAATCGCTGGTGGCACTTAATATCACCACTTCTGAAGAATGGACAGTATATCAAAGGGGATTGATGTTACGAAGATGTTATCTTAAATAATTCTCGTATTTTTGGGTATTCCCTCGAATACTCTTGTATTTATTTTACTTATTTTAAGAATATTCCCAGTTTTAATAATCGTAAGTTTAAGTTGAATATATTGAAAATTTAACTCAAATAGAATTGCTTCCATTTAAAGACATACTTCGAATATAAGCCAGATTTAAATGAATAATAATCAATTTGAATAATAATCAACTTCGAGATGTTGAAACGTAGCTTTGAATTAAGTATTTGAAGTGAGCGTATCGATATTTTTCAACTAAGAGTACATATTTATTTGCGGGACTTTTTATCAAAAGGATCTTGTCTTGCATATTTTATAATTTTACGTAGTGAAGTGCCAGTCAACATTAGTTGAACATTCACCATAAGAAAAAACGTACAATTCACAATTGCTTCAATAGAAGTTTACGCGATTATCTAACTCTTTAATGGCATTAAGTAATGCGTTTTATTATTCACATTTCTTTCTCTTGGTAAAAAGGCCACTTTCTGGCGACAATATAGAAATCAGCTTCCTTATTTGAAAATTTTATTAGTTAGTTACATTTGAATTTATCATTACCTATAAAAAATTCATTTCGTTTGATTTTTATTATGTAACAACTGCATTTTAACATAACTCTCTTACATATACATATTTGCGAATGTAAAAGAGAATTACTCATCTGCAGTTTATTCACGGATGACTATTTACTTTTTATTCCCCAAGTAGGTTACCTACTTTTCTCTTCGATGGTTTGACGAAAAAAAAAAAACTAAAACCGCTTTTATGTAATCGTTAAAGAACTAACATTGCAATAATTTTTTAACATGCAGCTCTATGTATGTTTTATATAAGCGCAAATATCATCTTAACAATTGTTTGAGGAACAAACACTTGATAGAAAGTATGCAATATTAACAGTTTTTATTGCAGTTATAAAATTAACTTAGATAGATTTTATTAAAATGGTGTTACAGAAACCTTGAACGGAAAATCTTTAAACACACATACGTATCTCTTTTTTTTAATAATTTATAATGTTAAACTCGCTATACTAAGTTGTACATCAGCGTTTACATGTGATCTTCGATATGATTTATATCATAACCGCGGATTTGGAAAATTGCTTTTATGAACGAAGATTTTCCAAAAAGATTTTTTTCCTTCTTATGAAGTCTGATTGTTAGTGGCGAATCGAGGGAGAGGGACGAACCCACCAGCTGACCGTACTCTAAAAGTCCGCTAAGGGGCCAAAGGGCGCCAAAATCACCGTCATTACTGCGCGTATCGTCAATTACAGTTACCTAACAACTCTTGATTCAACTGTAACTATATGACTTTGACACATGAAATGCTGAAAACCAATTTTCAATCAATTTTTACTGGTTTTCAGAATTGTTTTTTCCCAAATTGTTCGAAATGAGAAATAAGAGTGTAACCCAACAATTTCTTTGGTTCCTTGTAAATTTTTTTTAATGAAGTTTTCAGCTGGTCACAGCTCGAAATCGATACCTATTTAATAAAGAGTTTTGTGAGATTTGGACTATTTTTTTTTTTCCATTTACCTCTATATATTTAAACACATTTACTTTTTAAGACGTAAAAGCGATAATTAACAACAATGCAAGAGCCCTCTTAAGGCATTGTATAAACAGGGAGACCAAAATCCTATCTTGCCAGGTACGCGAAGTCATCTCGAGCCCTCATTGCTAATTGTGGTCATATTTTAAAGTTATATTGAAACCTGCAGGTGCCCTATAAGTTCGCAGCTATCCAAAGTGGTACTTTTTTAAATTGAACAAGACATACATCCGGATTAAATTGCAATAAGATACTATGCGTTGTCTTAAAATGAGGTGTTTCGGGGTTGATAAGGTTTTTTTTTTAATCGACATTTACAGAAACCGTTATTTTATTTTAAAATAATGTGAAATGAAGAAAAACAAATAATTTAAAAATTATTTAAATAAAATATTAAGTGTGTTATATCATTCTAACGGTAATTTTATATGCTTTTCAATAGTGTAAAAATATATAGGGTGTTCCATATAAATAAACACAAGTCTTGATAATATCTAAAAAAATAGGAGTTTTTAAAAAAGAAAAAATTAGAGCATAGGATTCTGCGTCAAAAAGCGCCCTAATGTAGTTTTTATATAGATCAAGCATTTTCACAAATAAAAAAGTTACAAGGGTTTTTACAAATTGCACATTTTAAGAGAACGCTCTGTATCTCTTATATTAAGGAAGATATAAAAATAGGGATTTCACCAATCGATTTCTCTTTAAAATCGAGCTCCAGAAGCTTAGGTCAGTTTTTGTCTAATTCCTTTAGAAATATAAGTTCCCTATTAAAATTATCGAATTTGGCCCACCTTGTACAAGTGGTTTTTTTATACTTAGATTAAGAATAAAAGGGCCTAGTATATGGTCGTTTTTTAATGGAACGCTATATATCATTTTTATCCTGAACGAAATTCTAGGTAAAAACTTATAGTTTAAGATCAACCATTTTCCGGTTATGGCAATTATTAACTGAACAACCGTAACAAATGTGTGCCGTGATAAGGCACAAGTAAGCAAGAACAACTATTGAATGCGACATTTAATTATGTAAAATTATTCTATGATAGGGAAATATCTATTCGAAATTTGCTATAATTGGTTTCAAATTACAAATTAATTCACTGTGTCATGGTAAATGATTGTAAAGTATATACGTAACTTCATTTTATAATAATTTGCGTAATAGAAATTTGGTTCAACTTGGTTTGTAAACGTATTAGTAGAGAAATAAAGAGCTAAAAAAATAGAGAGCTAAACTGAAAAAAAGATGTTATTTTAAGAGATATTGAAATGCATGCGTTCGAACCGATTCTCCAAACATTTTTTCTACTCTGAAGGTGGTACCTCTAAAACATGGTCTCTGAAGACTTGAACAACTTCCCGAAGCGATGAAGATTTTTGACATTCGGGAATAAAAAAAAACTCGTCAGGCAAATACATCAAGTGAGACATTAATTCAATGTTTTTCTCCTTCAAGTACTCAATTGTTTGAAGCACCCTGAGAATTGGCATTATCATGATCTAACGTTGTCGATTGTGCTCTTCCTGATTTCATCGATTACTTCTGGCAAACGGATTATCGTAAATCATTCAGCATTAACTGTTCTTCGATCCTCCATAGCAATGCTTGCAGCATATCGAGTACACAACGAAAGAAACAAGAAATGGTGGCCATTTTCTTGAGGGTGCTTTATTGAATATTTTTTTACATCCATTGGCACGACTTTTTCCTGTGTCTGAGTCAAATTATGTGGAATCCATCGCGGGCAGTCCTTTTTCACACCACTGCAGTCTTCGATATGCCTAAGGATGCCTCTATTTTGCGGCAAGTGTCTTAGCGATATTCTTCAGTCATGTTGCCCATAGCATCGATCGAAATTCAGCACTGACAAAGTACAACCACGACAAAACTATAAATGATATAATTTCTAATATGATGTCCCCTATATGTCTGCGATTGTCTAAGTCTGGATCGCGTCCGTCGAAGATTTCTTAAATATCTATCATACAAGATTGATGGAATATATCTTGAGAGGGATACTCCGCAGGATAGATTACTGGGAAAGCATAGCATGGTAGCTTTGAGTACGGGGAGGGATGGCGTTTGTGAGAGATTTCTTTGGAGATTGTTGCGGAATAACATCGTCTGCTCCTTCTTACTTCAACGAATAAACTTTCTTGTGCCACGATTAAATTCAAGATTCCATACTAGCTTCATTCTTCCGTTCGCGAGGACAAATATTACGTGACGGGCTTCTTCTTACACCCTTTGTAAGGCGGCTAGGGGATGTGATTTATTCAAGTAGGAAGAAAGGAGAAGGGAACAAAAGGGAACCAATTTTTGTAAATTTTTATTATTATTTTTTTTTAATGATTTGTGTGTATATTCCGCCAATTGGCTAAATCTGTTGGATAATAAACGTATATTATTCTTCTTCTTATTATTATTGTAATTATTAATTATAATCAGTTTTTTCTGATGGTATTCATCAGCAGAAATTAAACGAAGCATTTTAAGGCATTGTTCTTGTGTTCGGTCTTTAATGAAATTATAAAATGTTTGTAAATGTCAACTTCTTCAAAGAAACTCGAATAATTAAAGCTCGCCACTTTCCGTGCGCTTCACGAAATTAGCAGAAACTAGACAGACTCGTGTTTTATCGACTCTCGAGGAAACCAGTAGGCAACACGAACCCATTCTCATGAGTCTATTTAGTCTCTGCTAATTTCGTGAAGCGCACGGAAAGTGGCGAACTTTACTAATAATTCTAAAACGGTTGCCAGAGAATAATAATAACTTTGGATAACAACGAAGCTTGAGACACCCTGTAGGTTTCAATGTAATTTTAAACGATGCTCACAATCAGACCTCGTAAGAAAAGAAAATGTCCATCACGAAGACAGTCTTCCGAACCCCTTACAAAGGAGTGAATTAATCACTTTGCGTATATTTTCTGGGTTAGTAACTTGAACCGCAAATCCGCTTAAATACGATCACATTTCATAAATGCGAAATAGGATCGTTTTTATTATTAAATCCTTACGGGCGGTCATTAACATAATATTGCTCAATTTGTCTGACATAGATTTCGAGGTGATCGTATGCTGTGGGTTTCAATGGTTGGCATGAAGTAATTTTGCAACGGAATGAATAATTTTAATAAACAAAATAAGAATCTGTTCTTAACTTAAGACTCTAACTTTATAAACATTTTCAAAGATCAAATAAATAAAAGCGCTATACAATGTAATACACTAAATTCCAATACATATCGAAGAAGACACGCCACGAAGTATACGTGACAATGTACGCATAACAATTCGCAACATAACGGATATCTCTTTGGGAAATTTCGGTTTGGTAATCGTTATGAGATATCTAAGTGAAAGCATTTCGATATATCAGGTGCGCATCACCAAATTTATATTTACGAATAAAACTTGAAGGTACGTGGAGAATGTAGTAATTCGTGATTGAAAGAAATGAAAGTATTTAGCGTGAATTTTTGATGAAATATTTCATTAATTGACCTTAAAATTGTTTCTAATGGAAAACGTTGCCCTGCGAATATAGATTCTATTAAGGCGCTTTTAGTTTTGTTCAAAAGTAAGTACGCAAGCGCAGTTGAATAATAGTTATCAACAATTCTAAACCAACAAGTGTTTTTCTATTTTGGAGCACTTATAAGATACTGATGGATGGCCGTTCCAACGCCTTTCCCTGATGAAAATCTCGCACTTTGCAAATGCTTTTTAAACCTACAAGTCACATATTGCCAAATCAGGTGCGTGGGGCGGATGTTCTATTACGTTCATATTTTTTTCAGCGAAGTATTGCATCGTGGGAGCTACGGTATGAGGTGATGCGTTATCGTGATCCAATGAATAGTTAAGGCAAACATTTTTCTGTGTACTATTTCGCTGTAACTGCTTTTTGATCATCCAATTTACCAAGCTAGTACTTCTACAGAACGACACTTTTCATAGCTCCCTGCTTCTTTATCATTGTTGGTGTTTCCTCGGCTGGATCCGTACATATCTTTCTTGACCAGTAGGTACGTCGAAAAACGGAACATACGTTTCGCCACATGTGAAAAGATTTGGTGGGCGCCATTCTTCAAAAAAGTTAAAATTTGATGGCAAATTCTGACTCCTGACACTCCTAAGTATGCAGGAAAAATAAGAGCAGGATGGCAACAGGAGAGCGAAAGCCGCGGAAAACCGACTCAAGATCTTCTGCTGCTCCGCGACAAAGCACCAGTACACAAGTAAATGTTTTCAAAAAAATTGACCATCTACTTTATACTCCAGATCTCGCTACCTGTGATTGGTTCTTGTTTCCGAGTCTCAAAAGCGTGCCAAAAAGAATAAAATTTATGGACGATGATGAACTTATAGCGGCTGTTGATAAGTATTTTGCAGACAATCCAAAGGAATTTTTTAATAATGAATTAAAGATGTTATTGAAACGATGTAACCTACATTGAAAAATAATTTTTTATTCTATTTCAATTTGTTTTTTATGCCTACTCCAGGAATAAAAAAAATAACTTTTTTTTTATAGCATTGGTAAATTGTAGCCAAAGAAGGTCTTTTTCATTAAAGACTAATTCTAAACTTTCCTTGCACTCAGAAACGCTCAAACTTCTTTTGAAGTCGTAATAAATTGCGATTCGAAAATGCTATCTGGTCATTCAATTTTTTCGCTTATGTTAGTATTAAAAAAGAAAATCAGAAATTTCGCCTCTAATTAACACAAATACAACAACTAAGCCTCAACTGACAGAGAGATGCCTTAACCAACAGTGTACGCATGTTTCGCTTTTCACGGTCTACTGATTTGCCTTTTATATTAAAATACATAAATTTTGCGAAGAAACCCTCGGTTATGTAACTTTATGCAATAACAATTTAGTGTGAGAAATATTTAGTTGGCTAAGTCTAGCAAAATGAATGCAGTTCAAGGATCATAAACTCATAAAATTATTTCTCCAATAGCTTCGCCGTTCGCAGCCAGGCATTAAGAATATTTTACACATACGTTCCTAGGTGTGCTGATCAACATTTCAAGCAAAGTAAACTCCGGAAGATCTTATTCTGACAGAGTTGTGAGCTCGGGGCGCGATCCGAGAACGACAGTTTGGTGAACTAGACTTTGCGAAACCCGTGCCATTAATAAAAAAAAATGATTTGAGTATGTAAGCAGATCTTTCATTAAAAAAGAATGAAGTTCTTCGTTGCGACATCAGTTGGCGACTAATTAATACCATTTGGATATTGTCCTAACACAGGAAGCATTTAATTCTTGCAGTTTAGGTTGGCTTCGAAAAATAAATCGTCATTTTCTCTTATTTTCTATTATTTACTTCAAGATAATGTGTCTGCAATACTAACTCCAAGTTTTTAGAAGTAATGATTTGGCCAATATACTCAGGTGTTAAAGGTAATCGCAATAAAGACCGGCAGTTACGGAACTCCATACGCACTATTCGTCCGTAAGCTATCTATAATGATGTTCTACGACCGATAACGTTCCACCGCCGCTGAGCTAAAAGTGTTACCGACTAAAACCGTTGTTGCACAACTAAGCGTTACAACAGAAAAATGTCCTCAGAGGGTGGTCCTTCTGGGTGCTCCAGAACCTGCTTTTAGTGCTTGATCTTCATTTGCAATCCACAGGCTCCGACACCGTAATGTAGTGGAATGATTATAATTAAGTCGTACGTGTAATTTCTCGGCAACTAACACCGCCTTTAACCCAATAATTCGGCCGTGTTCGGAGGGAGTTAATTGTTTATAAGGTGCACGATCTCATCTGCGAGGCATCAATGGCAATATGATAAACAATCGTGTAATTGATAAAATTTTAACGAAATACTCCAACAATTTAGGGGTGGCGGATTTTTTGTTGCGTCCAGGATATTCCACAACTTGCTTGAAATGATTTTTTCTGAGTTAAATGGCGAGATTAATTAATTAATATCCATAGACATGTTTCTTAAAAGTACTCATCTTAATTTAGTTAGAATGTCAAGCAAACATAGTTAATTCTAACAGTCAATTTGTAGGAATGTAAATTAACCCAAAAAGTTAATTTGAAAACGTTTAGTCTTCGAACTGCAAGCACTCAGTTCCATTCAAAAAGCTATAAATTACGTTTCCTATTTGCTAAATTACAACATTGGTGACACATCATCCTGTTCTTAAAATCATTGACATTCAACCAAATCTTACCCAATTCCCAACATGTGCAGACACGCACTTCTTTTAGTTTATCGATTTCTCCAACGTCTTTACAGTGTAAAATCCGTTTACAAAAGGTACCGCAAATATTATATGTATATATGTACATACAAACATCCATAAATAATAAATTCAAGTTAAGTATTTATTTTTCTGTTCCGGTACTTACAATAACAATTGTTTTGTCACTGACATTGAATAGATTGGATTAGCCAATATAGTTTAACAGACGTTCTATTGCTTTGTTTGGTTATTGACTTTCTCTAATGAGCAACTCGTTGAATTTCTATTCCTTTTGCTACGATTACATAGCAAAAATATTCGCTTTCTTATGAGAATTATGTTAAATAAGAACACTATTATGTAAATGCGTTGATATATAAAAAAATTACAAAATTTGAAGTACTATTTATATAATCTACGGAGGCTCTGTGTGAGATAATGATTAAGTGGCAAAAGTTGAAGAAAAGCTCAAAATTTTTCGCGCAAATTCTTTTATTCCAAATTAGGCGACCGGTTGGTTTTTTGTCTAACAAACACATCTAGTTACTTTATTAATTCTTGGCCTGATGATTGTTTGTCACAGGTTTGACATCTTTCTATGAGGTCTACAAAGCACTCACATTGAGTACGTTTATAATCATTATTTCATGGGACATTTAGCGGATTTTTTTAAGGTGCGTCCATAATTCAAAAGTAAATGTGCAATCGCGACATTCCGTTCACAATTATCGCTCTCTGCGATAGTGATATAGTTTCTTCGTTGGGTTGAAGCCACACTCAAACTGGGAGACATTCCGTGAAGATGTAGGTAAATTAAAGTCTATTTCCTGTACAAACAACAATTCGAAAGCAACTGTCGAGCTTTTCCAGCCATTTAACCATTTTGTAGCATTGGATTTTCTAAAGTATTGGCCTGTATAAAGTTGAGGATCTGGCAATTGAAGAAAACTGACAATTTCTTTAAGTGTATTTTTCGTGGTATTAATACTAATAGCGCTATTAGTGGAGTAGCCATTGCGTTAAGTTAAGAAAAAGCGTTTATATGTAACTTTTTTTAGCGAAGATTGTTATATTTTTTTAATCAATTTCATCCAGTTTGTATCTGTTGTAGCAAACATCCTGGGAACATTATTTTTTGCGTATTGAAGGTCATCCACACATAATTTTATGATTAATTAGCTCTTCTCGTCTGCAAATTCCAATGCATAGCATTATCAAAATAACCTAGAATATAAGCTACTTGTGAACGTCGATAGAATAAATTTAAGACTTATTTTCATAGCTAAGTATGCTTTGTTATTTGTTTCTCTGATAAATTTATGAACATCATTTTCTTTTAAAATTTCAGATTTTTGTGGAACGTAATTTTGAGATAAACGTTCTAATAAAGCTCATATACTTTGATGTATCCCCATTTCTACGCGTTTAAATAGGATCCCAACATTGAATAAATTTTCCACAGTGAAGAGGATTTATATTTTTTAAGTAGTATTTCGAAGTACAATATTTTCAGAAATATGAAGAATTTTTCAAATTATGATACTGTTTTTTATACTGTGCACGAGACTTCTCAGGAAGTAAACTAGTAACTCTATTGCCATATTTTTAGTGAAGTGCATGAATAATTTTCAGAATTAATTTTTTATATAATTTAAGAATGAAATGTCAAATTAATTTAGTCAAAAAAGCTAATTGAAGAATTAACGCACTCGTTTTTTTTCTACTGTTTACTACATTGACCCCAATATTTTAATTGCGAAAGCAGGCAAAAATTGTGAATGCAGCCATGTTGATAGCCACAAAACACTGTAATACACATATATTATGTACAAGGTTAGTCTGGAAAATTTTAAGTCAAAACACGAAGATGGCGTTATCTGCCAGAAAACTTCTGGTAATATAATTGCGCGTGCGTTAAAAAAAAACTTTTAGCAGTTTTAGCCATTTTAGACGCCCAATTCTTGTTTTACAGTCCCTTGTGTCAGTCAATGTTATTGTTTTTGTAAAAATTAAAAAAATTGAATGTCGAGCCATCATTAAATTTTCGCATTTGAAAGCCAATTCGCTCACGCAAATTAAAGCAGAGATGGAGGCGGATTACAGCACCTCTGCACCATGATTTTTCATCCTGTCCTATGCCCTAACCATAAAATATCGCATTAATTTTCAAATAATACATTGGCAGCCATTAAAAATGCATCACCAGAAACATTTTGCAAAATAATGTTTATTAGTATGAAATCGTCTGGCACGACTATCGAGGTTCCAACGCCGTAATACAGTCGAATGATTATGATTAAGCCTACGCGCGATTTCCTGGAAAGTAGCACGGTCTTCATGTCGCCCAATAATCCGCCCACGTTCGAAGGGGTTAATTGTTTATAAGTTGCATGTTCTCGTCTGCAAGGCATCATTGCTCAAAACATACTGCACGGATTTCACTCATTTTTATGCAACTATCGGATTGTAACAGGTGTTCCTGTAAAAATATGTGCGAAATATCTATGCTGGAGAACAAACTCGACCAATGCAATATGTTAAACAATCGTTCAAAATTGACGTTCAGAAATACATACACACCAGAAAGTAGCAAGAATGGCTTCTCACTTCAAAACAGTTCCTTTTACCCATAAGTTTTCAAAGCGTGTTCTGCGGAACTCTGAAGTTCGATAAGCGACAAATGCGTTCAAAGAAGGAGGGTCACTTAGTTGGTAGTAGTTACTGAAATCTCGGGTCTGGTGAAAGAAGGAAGGGTTTCATGAGCAAAATATCTTGAGATCCGCTGCTTTATACCGAATGAGAATTTTCAAATTGACGTAATAATAATTTTAATAGGACCATAAATATAGTCCTTTTCTATACAAATATTCCACCAACTTTCTTCTTTCTACTTGCGACATTATTTCACAAATGTTAAGCCTGTTGATAATCAACAATATTCGACAGCTGGTGTTGTTATATGATTTTTGCCATGGTCTACAGTCGGCACAACCTACTTGATGCATCACTTTTGTCTTAGGATGTAACAAAAAAAATTAAAATTAATAAAAATAATAAATTCCGGATACTTTCTAGACGGACGATAAATGAATTGTCTAGATGCTCCTTGGTATATGCAAAATTAGGAGCAAAATACAAAGCAACGCGAGAGTCGTCTTTCCAATAGAATTAAAATATTAAAGTTTGCGTAATCCAAACTCAAAACTATCAATTTTGAATAAGGTATTGACATGAAAAAGGCAAAAGGCAAAAAAGTCACTTTCTTGTTCATTTACGCCACGATCATGTTGTCAATTCGAAATAGGATAATCACTTAATCGCATGTGTGCAGTAATCAGATAACAAAAAACATCCAATACAATTATTCCTAATTTGGCGCTTCACTTGCAAAATTATCAACAATAATTGCAACCATGCAATTATCGCAGTCAATTTTAATGTGAACACTTGCGACATCCATCGATCCCAAATTTCGAAGACGCAATTAAAAATCTTTAGAAAAAATCGCGGATGGAATGGTATAATGTATTTCGGCGGGTCTTTCTAATTCTGCCGACCAGTTACGAAGCATAATTAACGTTACGCAAGAGGTTAGCATATTATACAATATTGTAAATAGTAAGGATAAAGAAAAAATAATGTAACTAAGAAGGAATAGAAAAGATACAATTAACATTGACATGCTTCTAGGAGATATTGAAGATCGCTTATTGATGTAATCTCAAAGAAGTGGCAGAGGCCTTAAAGTTTAGGGGGTCTTAATTGTCGTCCAATTATTATGGAGGGAACTTTTGAAAACACTTTCTCTGCGGGTCTCCAGCGATACGCATTTTAGTGGCGGCCGATGAACGTGGTGTGGTGAATGTAAGGTATGTGTGTGCTGTTGAACGGTCTTGAGACGCGGTATATCGTAATTTGTGAGGTTGGAAATACTTGGGTCTGAGATTTCGATAGATGCATAGGTACTATCTACAAAATTAAAAAGAAGATCTGGTTATTGGTTTCCTTGATGTAATATTAGCCGGTATGTTGTTGGTAAGTTGAGGAATTTTTTTTGATTGTTAAAAAAAAAATTAAATATAGGTGATATTTGTTCTTTATTTTTATTGGTTTTAATTGGTGCCTCCTAATTTTTTTTTTAATAAAATCTCTGTTACCTACTATAATGCTTCATCACTAAACTACGTAAGTTGGCAAAATTTTTCGGCCCAAATTAGGGGGCAACAGCACCACTGTCATAGAAATAAAAAAAAATTGAGTTCAGTAAAATCTTATTGTTTTACTCATTAAACGGAACTACAATGAAAATGTCACATTATTGATGTCGAAGAAAATAATACTACTTCGAGTCGGCTTAATGGGTACTTCTGGTACGCTAAAAATGCGCATATCTGAACGTTGAAAATTATCCCAAATTCCCCAAAATTGTTTTCTTTTGGCAATTTTAATTTGAAAGAGTGGAAAAATCAGATGATCTACACGTATTCAGTGTGTTTTTGTGAAGGTTATTATTACTTAGAGTAAACTTATAATCCACATAATAGGCTTTAAATGGATTCAGTAGGTTACCAAATACTCTTACTGTTGATTACATTTCAAGCATTATGTGGCTAAATTATCATTTAACTTTGTTAGATAATTTCCTGTGTTATGGAGAAGTGAAATCAGGCAGACATTTTAATTATCACAGCCGAAATTAGTTCTGTATTATTTGTGAAGAAAGTGCAAATAAACGGAGAGCGCGAAGAGGAAAAACATCAACATGAATTTTAATTTATTTTCTGTAAACAGCGTGCCCATGGGTTGAATTGAAGGGAAAGGGATTTTATCCAAAAACTGAGAAACCTAATAAGAAGAATATTTAGATTTAAATTCCTGCAGACAGCTTGTTTTAATTATGTGGATAGTGAAATTTTTCTAGAAGGTTCCATAACTTTTGTCCGGAAAAGAGAATTTTGTTACAAATAATAATTCAACACGTGCTCATGGAAAATGTCCGCTGAAGAAGGTTGTTTGCCCAAGAGAGTGTCTGCTTTAGAGAGATGTACCTTTGCTGCAGAATTCGGTAAAGTAATACCTTTGTGGTTTTGGCAATCTCTGTGGTCACCTTTCTTGGATATCGGCATTATCTCCACCTATCAGCCTTGCGGTATTTTATTTATATTCCATATTTTATCGTACATTACAGTCAGTACTTTTGCTGATTCTCCTCCCACACTTTTCAACATCTTCTTAGAGATAGTATCCCCTATTCCGACTCTACTATTTAGATTCCAGCTATTATTGTTTTATCCTGACAATTTTCAATTGTTACTGTTAAGTGTACCAGGTTTCATGCTTTATCTTCAGTTTTTAATTTTCATTAGACCCACATACTATAAGGCGACGTTGTAAGACATGGTGAAATGCATTGCAAGCTCTGGGAGAATCCTGGAAAGCTGGGACGAATAGCATTTCACCCCTTTCTGTCTACGATAAATACTACTAATAAGTGCCTGACACAATAAACAGACCGACGGCGGTCAAGGGAGATTATGTATCTGCGTAGACTGATCAGAAACCCAGAATTGCACCTAAAAAGATCATGGCTGCTAAGGATGGGGGCCTCCACTTTCCAGGCGGAAATATTAGCACTGACCCTACCAGCGAACCGCCTAATTAGCCTATTTACTAACAGCGAGTAAGTAGTATCAGCACTGAACTCACCAATAACGTCGAATCTACTGCTACTCTATTCCTAAAATAATATCAACGTAATATGGCTAAAGGGCCGCAATAGGAATGCTGGCAAAGAAGAAGCAGACGCGCTGAAGAATAGACAATTCTATTGTATCCAAACAAGCGAGCAGCACTAACATACCTGAGATTGTCCAGAAAAGAGCTTCACATGATTGTTGAGAATCTGAGTTGACACTGCCGGCTAAAGAGGCACCTTTATAAGATGGGATTAGCCGACGACTTGTCATGTAACGGCTGCCAGGCTAAAGGCAAAACACTGGAGCATTTCCTCCGCAAGTCCCAGGCGCTGAGCGATTGGAAGAACCGTGCTGAGTGACGAGCGGCTACATCTTGCCGCTATTAAGGCGATTTCTTTAGGCAACGTCCTAGCCTATGCAAAGGCAATGGTTTGGTTGATGATGAATAATCTACATTACACCACTTAAGTTTTTGACGTATTATTCTTTAAACGGCATTTCTTAAGGATTTAAATCACGTCTCACTATTGCCTCACTTTGCCCTATTTCATCCTATTTTGGGAAATCCTTAATCCTTTTCAATACTTGGCAATCTCACTTTCGTGGTTGTATCAGATCCTATTACCACGAACTAGCATGATTTTCGAATACGTTGATTAAAATCTGCATTTCGCAAATTATCTAGTAACAAATCACATTTTAAATGAATACTACGGCAATAACAGATGCTATCTTCAAGTTTACTTCTTTCAAAGCTAATCCTTAACATATTGAAATCTTCATAATCTCAAGGTTAACGTTTCGCATTCAAAAGCACCCAATTAAAATTCAGAGGCCCTGTAATTATGCTTTAATACCATTGGTTATAGTACCAACAACAAAGCACCATGCACATTAATCACAAAATTACCATCTCGCATTTTTAACATAATTAACGAAAGCGTAATAATGGCGAATTTAATTAACACCGCGCAAAAGCATCATCAATGAGGTTTAGCACGCAATACGAAACCGAGGATTATTATAAGGAGAGTGAAGGTGTAGAACTCTCGATATATGCAATTTGCAGCGAAATAGAAGTACAACAGAATTGCTAATCAAGTATTAGAACCCGTTCAACTTGGGTGCAAAAATGTCGAAATTATTTATTACCGGTGAGGGAGCCGCTAATTGCTTCTAGCCTAGTTAAACGTAAAAAGACATGTTCGAATACGTTTCATTAAGAATATCCGCAATTAGAAGTGGAGAAAATAGTGCTTTTATTGGTGCTACGATTGTGCACGTCATGCAGAAGATAGATCCGATCGATGCAAATGTTCGAGAGGAAATTAAGAAAGCGTTTCTTCTAAAAATTTCTATTTTTAAATCTTGTGTATATTTTTGCTACTGAGTTTAATCGAGTAGCCCAAAAGCCTAAGTACTACTCTGTTTATTTAGGGATTTCCCTAATAAGCCCGAAATTCGCACGAATTGCAGGAAGAGCTCGATAGAATTATGAACGACGATAGTGATGGACGATTCAAATGAATATATGCCAAGCGAAAATGAACATTATTCATCCAACGTAGTTGAAGCTGACGGTGCTATTAATGGGGATTTAAGTGATATAAGCGACGACAATGAAATACCTCAAGGTATCCTTCCGGGGAAATCTGGCGACGATTTTCCCCCCAAAGTATTCGATTTTTACAGTACTAAATCCGGTGTTTTCGATACACTTGCCCTAGAACAGGTCGCCCCAGAATTTCTATACCTCAAATTATTCTTTGATAGGGATCTAATGAAAATAACTAAAATAGAAACGAACAGATCTAGTCATTTAGACAAGAAAGTAGACCAATGGATGGTTTTCTTGCACTGTGTGTTGTGATGGGATTAGTAAGAAAACCTTCGCGGAAGGATTACTGGACGTCATAATTGTAACCAACTATTCGTAGCGCGGAAGTGAAACGTTGAACAACCGGTTACTGGCCAAAAAAATACTTAATAAAATGTCGTTTAATTTCATGGCACACTAGTGTAAAAGATTAACCCAATATATGCAGTTTAAAGAAAGAACCTATTTTTAATCGGTATAGTAAATCCTAGTATGAATCCTTTCCAATCCAATAAGTGTAGTTAAAGATACCACGTTGATTTGAAGAAAGAGCAAAAAATATCTATATCTGAGCGCCCTAGTAATGATGTGGTACGCATGATATTTTCCACCATTTCGTTTTACAAAAATAAATACTTTAATCTTTATTGCATTTCTAAATATTTAATTCCAACAAGAGCGATGGAAATGTGGAAATTTCGACATGATCGTCAATATTGTGAAAACAACAGATTTTAGGGGTAAGGTGCTTTGATACAAATTATTTACATGCAATGTGTACATTCGATCAAGCTGATAAAATGAAAATGAAAAATATGTTTGAAATGTCGGAGTTGAAAACCACTTCCGGTTCAACGGCAAATGTGTTCTAGGCGAAAATATTTTAAATTAATGGGTACCTGTTCCAAAATTTCAAAGCTCCACTCATAATGACATCATTAAAGCTTCTAACGAACGAGTTTCGTGAAAAAGCCTCTATATATTTTTATGTAATTATATCTCCACCTTCTCGTTAATAAATATCTATTATTTATTATCATTATTATTAAAATTATAAAAAAAAATACAGGAATGTGGATGAAATTACAAAAAAAAAAGAATTTGCTTCGACCACATGTATAACGATATCGATAAATTTTTACCAAATCTTCGCTTTTACGATTCTATACCTTCAAAAGATGTTATTAGAAGAATTATAAGCAAAATAAATATGTCTGACATTCTACCAATACCCAGTTAAATAGAGTCAATATCGCTTAAAATTCTAATAAACGTCCAAATCACAAAGTACAAATAACTGGAGTTACCTAAAATTTAATTAGATCAATTGACGTTGAATTGGAATAATAACAGAGATACGATAAGAAGTGTTAATTCAAATTTCACTTGATTGAGAGAACTTCTACCAATGTAAAAAAAAATAACTGGCAGATTATTTCAGCCAGGTGAGGTCACAAGAAGGTTGACCAAAAGGGGATCCAATTCCTCTACATTTAAAATGACTTTGTGATGGAGGTAGAATATCAATATCGGTCCTTTATACATCAAAACCTTTATTCTTTATTGTACTTTATTATTATCATGACAAAGGTGCATCTTTTTTATTGGCAAATTTGTAAAAAGAACTAAGACACAAGGTAAATGCCAAGAAAAGCCTCCAAAATTAGTACAATAACAATGTTAAATAAGAAGGCTTGACAACAAATGTTGGAGTTAGAAAATTGATAAGTTAGCAGAAATTTTCTCCAATATAAAGTCTAGGCTGTTCCTATACCTGTAACTATCGGAACTATGGAAGAAAAGAATTTTGATGCAATATTATCAGATTTTTTCATTATTACAATATTCCACACTTCAAGGGCTTTACTATTTTTAACTAATCTAATAGATGGCACGAATGTTAGATTGATGCCATTGTGGTATCTACTATCAGACTAAGTATCCCATAAAAGCCTATTTTAGATTCAAATTTAAATGTCTTCCGCTTGAAAAGTAGAAATATTAAGATGCAAGCATACTTATATAACATCTATAATTCTTATTAGAATAATACAGGAACAGGAAACTCATGTACGAACAACAAAACAATTTAATTGCCTTCAAATTACCCAACTATTATTAGATTTTCACCAGAAATTCTAATCGAAATTAGGGAAAGTTCTAAGCAGACACATTAGTAAAACATTATATGTTTATCTAATTTAATCGATCCTCTCCATTACCGTTTATTAATGCTGGACGTTGAAAAGAAAACAATGCAATGTTATACAGCAAATAATTACGTTCTAACGCGCATTCTATCATTTAAAACCTATTGTTTCACACTATCCATACATATTTTCATTCTTTTTTTCCAGTGAGACACAGTGAAGGGACAATCCAATCCACTTAAGAAAAGTAAAGAGCCTTGTTAAACGCGCGCGAGCTGCACCAGATACGACAAAAGCGAACTGCAATCTGGTAATAGTTGAAGGTCGCCAAGGAAAACCTCCAACGCCATCTGTTGAGCGCAGGTGGTCATTTCAAGTTCACACAAGTTTGATCGGTGAAAGTTACGCCGTAAATTCTTTTTTTTATTTAAATCGCCATGGTTTTCTTCGATAACCGCTCAAGTTGACTAACCTTAACATTAAAAGAATATGGGACAAAGGAATTCGGAATGATTCGCTTTTAACTGGCGAATAAAGCGAAATTGTCTCTTAAAATGCCACTGGAGTGTCT
>LR736893.1:785941-845725 GCA_902654985.2 Oryctes borbonicus | reverse complement strand
CGAAGATAATTAAAGATACATGTACAAGGTGGGCCAAATTCGATACTTTTAAGGAGGACTTACATTTCTAAAGGAATTAGACAAAAACTGACTTCCGGAGCTCGATTTTAAAGAGAAATCGATTGGCGAAATCCCTATTTTTATATCTTCCTTAATATAAGAGATACAGAGCGTTCTCTTAAAATGTGCAATTTTTCAAAACCCTTGTAACTTTTTTATTTGTGAATTGATTTATATAAAAATTGCACATTTTAAGAAAACGCTCTGTATCTCTTATATTAAGGAAGATATAAAAATAGGGATTTCACCAATCGATTTCTCTTTAAAATCGAGCTCCGGAAGCTTAGGGTAGTTTTTTTGTCTAATTTCTTTAGAAATATAAGTTCCCTATTAAAAGTATCGAATTTGGCCCACCTTGTACAATACAATATGACAAAAATATTTCAAAATTAAATAATTCTTCTCGAAAACGTAAAATAAACCAAGAAAAAGTGTCGAAGACACATTTTATGCTTCTTTGACAGAAAATAGACTGAACTCCTAGGTGCTTGAATTTATCTACTTGCTTTATCTTTTATTGTTCTACTTCTATATTTATTTGTTTGCTCTCTTTCCCTACTGTTAACACCAATTTCCTATGTGTCTATTTTCATTTGTTGTATTATTTTGCAACTCTTTTTCCATTGAGGCCCACATCATTAAGTCTTTAGCAAAGCCACACTATAATAGTTCTATCAATCTCTTATAACCCAGATTATTTTCTTAATTTTTTTCTTCACAATCTTAAGCGAGTCGCCCATAATTCCTCTAAGAAGGGACTGAGCACACTATCTTGGCAGAAACCTTCATTTATTGCAAAATTATTCGATTCTAAATGATCTTTTCTGACGTGGCTTGCATTGTCGATAAATGCTCCTTATTCTTAATTGTATTTTTTACAAATTCACCTTATTTCTGCGACATCCCAAATTATATGGCGTCATAATCTGCCGAAGACTTTCTCTGTCAATAAATACTACGTATGCTTCTGTGTTCATTGTTATGGTCTTCTCTACAAGCTACTTTGAACATCATCTAGCTCGTCTTCGAGCATAAGTCTTAATTTCTTTTGTAATATGTTTTTACGGTACTTGAACGTTATGCTTCTATAATTCCGACCTTCCAATCTTTGGGCACTTGCGCCAAAATCCAAGTTTCCTTAAACATTCTTAGTAACCCCATCATGTCCCTCGTTTATATTCTTCACTGTTTCTTCAATTTCTTTCGTAGTAATACAGCTTTCCCGATTTTGTCCCCAATTTATTGTTCATTGTCTTTATTGGTTGTGCGTTCTTCTTGTCCAGGATTTAACAACTCTTCAAAGTGCACTTTCCTCTTTTCTATTATTTCCATTGTTCCTTCCTTTTACATGTTTATTATTCTTTAAATTTCGTAATATTCAGTGTAACAGGCCCTCCTCCATTTTCTTCCAAATTCCTAACATTATTTTCCTTAGCCAACTTTACCATTTCTTCGACTTCTGCTATTTGTTCTCTATATTTATCGTGACCTTCTGTTTTCAGTCTCCGATAGTTTTCCATCGTTTTTCTTTAATTCTTGCTTCTTCTTGAAAATTTGGAGTCGACCATCTTGTTGGCTTTTTGCTTTCATCTATGATTATTCCACACACTTCCTTTGCAGTGTAGGGAACAGGCATGTTTGAATTAGAGTGTTTTCTCACATCATGACGATTGATTACGGCGATTCACGCATTATCGAAACAGCTCTGTGGTGCGTACCAATACGTTAGTGTTGTTTTTTCACACTACTCCATAATCATTGCTATTATTATTTTCAGCTATCTTCCAAGAATCTGTATAATTCCATCACTTCCTTTGATCTGTACGTGATAATCCACGTTTTCTTGTCTTTTACATCCTTCATTCGGATTCTAATCTTACTCTCCAGATGTTCCCTATCAATATCTGGACATCTTCATATCCTTAATTATTGTCATATAATACATCAAATTATAATTGCATGGCAAGTAAAGTCAACGTCAACAAGGTAATAAGGACGTGTACGCCATATTTTCAATTAATTGAAATTGGAAATTCAATTACATTTATCGCGGTCAACAAATTAATTAAATGGCAAAATTTTGTCCGTTTAAAATCGAAAATCAATTTGCTCAGAATGCAATAAATTAAGAAAATTAAACGAAGAAAACAACTAAAGTAAATGGGTCAGACTCGGCCACCCAAAATTTCTCTCTCGAAAGTTGGCCAAAAATCGCGGGTGCGGTGCCCGTCAAATTTACAAGACACCAAAAGAAATTTGTACGAATTTATGCCAATATAGGAGACATGTATATTGACCAACGGCTAAAGGAGGAAAAGCACGTTCATACATACGTACACGCATGCGATCAACTACAAAGTAATTCGAAGTTTTTATATTCAGTATCAAGGCAAAAGAAAACAGAAAGAAAAAAACAAAGAAGAAACAATTAATTTTGCCGCGTACTTGTAGGGCGTGGTGGCCGCTATAAGAGTACTTACGGGCTCGCTTCCATCTTACGCTATCGTCGATAAATTGCACTTGAAAAGGGGAAACGCTGATACGCGGGATGTAAACCTTTATATACCTTATGGACGTATAGACGCGACTCAAATAAAGTGCAAAGTGCTGATGCACGCGGCGGAAGCGCTATCATAATCTATTTATGGAGTGAAATTAATGTACACGGTCTTCTCGTATCGAACAGAAGCAAGGAAGCTATTGGACGTGGATATTGTTCTATAATTAAAATAGTTAATAGCAGTCAGAAGGTAAGTGCTCTATACGTATCTTATGCAGCAAAGCTTTTAGTATCATAGTTTTCAAATAGTGATTCCGTAATGCACAAGGTGTGACAATACCTTTAACAAATACGGAATGAATCGGCGTGGAGTGAATCACATATGACGTACTCGGGTACCTCAATCAATCCTGCCGAACCTCAAAATCATTTCAATCATTTCATGTGCCAGGATCTGTGTATCGTTACAGCTTTCGAGCTTGTAGATTATTTTGTTATAAAATGCCATCCATTAATTGAAATTTAGAGTGCGCAAATATGGTGTTTGTTGTAAAGGAAATGCTGCAGCTGCTGTTGACGTATGCAGCACTTACAATCGGAAAATTATGCTAAGCGCATGGAATATTGTCGGCGGAATAATCGTCGTGTTTAATGAAGCAACATTCACACGTGGCCGCATTAATAATAATTAACTTTATGATCATATAAATAATAAATTTCGTCAAAGCAATAAAGACTATAATAAAAAGCTATTCAACTACACAAAAAAAACGTTTTAATTTTGCTTTAAAACTATGTATTGCTTTACATCTATTTACGTACGTAGGAAATGGTTGTAAATACCCACCGATGTATAATGCGACGATCTTTCGTACGTCTTTGTTTTATATTGAGGTACGCGAAACAATTCACGATCGCGAATACTATATTCATGGCAGTGCTTACTTGTTGGGAATAATTGTTTATTTTCAAACGCGAAAATTGCACGCTTATATACATATGTTGATGGAAGAATTTTGCGGAAAAGTATCTTTACACGTATTTCGCAAAAATTCTTTTGCCCACCGAAGAGTCTGTTCATATACTCCGAACTCTCACGTATGGTCAGACGAAAATACCACGCAATAGTCGAAAGTAATTTTTAGCACGTTTTCGGTAAACGTATGGAGTGATATGGTCCATAATAGTTATTTAACTGGCTCTTTAGTAGACGAAGCATAAAATATTTAGAGGTCAATGGCGGTATTTTTGAACATTTATTAAAAGAACGCGATGATTTAAAAAATTTAAATATATGAAATTTTGTTTATTTCGTAATATAATTCGAAAACAAATGAAAACCCTATAAGGACATATGAAGTTTTTCGCATTATTTTTACGTGTATAATATATTTCTGATGTTTAGTCCGTTTCTTCTGAATCACCCTGTATACGCGTGAAACTGTAAAATTTAGTTTTGTTTCTCCACATGGTCTTTTCTCAGCGGTGATCCCATCTCTTTAATTTGTTTTTCTTCTAATGATATTTTAACTCTTCAATAATAATAGCAAGGACTGTGGCGTAGTATGGTAAACAACACATAAGTATCTGCACACAAGTTTAATTAATTAATTTGGGACGGCCGCTTCAAAGGCACGAATAGTCCTCATCAACCGATGACCGAATGATGTGAGAAAAGTTCTAAAACTAACATGCATGTTCTATCCCTACTATCGAGAAAAAATATTATTTACAAGTACCTACTTCTACCGCCTGCATGCCTTAAAACTGCGACATGCGAAAAACACGGAGAGATAGACGGAAGGACAACGGTCCGTTCTCTCCATTCATCAGATTTTTGTTACTTTTTATATACGCGTCTAATTCCCGCAGCGAAGTTACATTCTTAATCAATTTCAAGTTTTCTAATTTAATATGCCCGGTTTTGTTTATGTTATGCTACACTTGACGAGTCCAATCTTCCAGAACGATAACACCTGATCTGCTCCTTAAATGTGGAGCACCAGATATGTGTTGTTTTAACTTTTCGATTATATTTCTTACTGAGTAACAAAGTGTTATTATCTTAATTGGTTTTATAGGCAATGCTTAGAGCAATGTGGTAAAGCGCGAATATAAATTAATGATTATGCTACATTACCAGCAGGCCGCAAGGGCTCACAGTTTTCATAATCACTTCCATAAAAACATAGCACTAAGGACCATTATTCCACCCATAACTCACACTACACATAATTCGTACAAGCTAACCGATCGGATATCTTAAACAAACTGAAGCAATACGGAAAACTTTTCCAAAATATTTTAATTAGAGCAAGAACAAGTCCGCTGGTCTATTATTCTCGCCAGCTTTTTGTTCTGTATGTCCTTCGATTTTTCGCGTTTCATGGCATTTAATTCACTGCAGTATTACATAATATTTCGGTAATCGTTTTGGAATGTATTTTTAAACCGGACTTAAATTTAGAGAAATCGTAATAAAACAACAACTTTTTCATTACTAAGAAAATGTGCTAAAAAATCATTATTAGACAGGACTCCAGGCAATACATTATGTTACGGGTACGAACCCGCAGATGCTGCCGTCAATGCTAATTACTTTAGTAATTTGCCGCGCACAAATTAGCTTGTTACACAGATCATTTAGACATCAAAAGAGAAGCCGATTATGATAACCTTCCACACATCTTTATTAAAAAATGCAAAGGTTTTTTGCTTTTACCTCTCACATTGCTCTTTAATTAATGTGTTTCAAGATATTAGGAAGCTATAGCACAAGTTACTCCGGTTTCTAAGTCCAGCAAGAATAAGCACAGCAGTCAAAAATTATAGACCAAAATTTCAATTTTATGTGGTTTCAGTAAGCTTTTTGAATCGGTTGTGCTTGACCATTTGTTTTGGCGTGTGAAGAGTTCAGTAACTGAGGAGCAGCATGGATTCTTCAGATGCCGGTTTTGACTGATTTTACGAAGGCATTTGATAAGATCAACTATCGTCTTCTGCAGAAACTAGAGTGCGTCGGTGTGCACGAGTCTCTTGTGTTGCTTTGACTCTTATCTAATTCGTAAGGTGTAAGCAGTTGTTAGAAATTTTAAAACTTATTTGTACTTGGCTCCCTCTGGACTGCCGCAGGGTTCACATGTCAGCCCAATACTCTCCTTAATTTTTATTATTGTCATTAAAAAAATGCTTTTTAATATAAATTTTTTTCTATTTGCCGATAATCTTAAAATCCATACGTGTATCAATACTGCTGACGACGCTGTGGCGTTTCACGCTGACCTAAATAGATTAGCTGGTTATTGTTCTGACAACAATTTAATTCTTGTAATCGATAAATGTGTGAAAATATCTTTCAGTCGCAGCCATCCGTCAGCTGCTCATGGGTGTTGTTTGAGTGATCAAAGGCTTCGTTCCGTTGACAGTGTCTCTGATTTGGGTATTATATTTGAAGCTTATATTGGATCTTTCACTTCTATCTTGCGATAAGATAGAAAGAAGCAAATAAAACAGTAAACAAAAGTGTTGACGTATTTCTACGAAATTATCAATAATTACTTGGCAAAGCATACATTACAGTTAAATAATATGTAAAATATATTAAATGTTGACATTAAAATTGTTTAGTGAAGAGAAATGTTTATAGTTTCCAAGCCTAATGCACTTTCTTTTAAAATCGGCACATTCTAATTGACTAGTTTTATTGTAATAATTAATCCGGATTACCTGTGAATGGGATTGTTTGATTTTCTTGTAACAATAAAGAGTTTGATGGACTCGCTATGGATGATTTAAAACCATAACATTCAAATTTTGCGCCATGATGTTGTATCAAAATGGCGCCGCCCATATATTCACTGTTTGCGCATGGGTATATCCATTCTACCGCTCTGCTTTGTCTACCAACTCGGCAAGTCAGGCTCGTGTTTTGCTCATTCTCGAGCAAAACCGCATTGCCTACCGGTTTCCCAGAGAGCCGAAAAAGCATGAGTCTCTCTAGTCACAACGGTTCCCCCTATCTTGCCCACCTCTAATTGCCAAAAACTCAATGAAAAAAAATGGCTTTAGCGGCATTTTGCAAAAATCTCAAATTTTCTCAGAAATTTGGATAATATTTAACATAGGTGACATGAATGGAAGGGAAGTATCCAAAAGCCCTGAATCTAATTTTATGTTATGTTTATGTATAAAAACTTTCTTTAAATTGCTCATGAAAGGAATTATCTTCCGCGTTAAGAAATGTTATCGCACGTCGGGGTTTATCAAAAGAACTTAACAAAGTTGATAGAATCAGAAGCATTCTTAAGAGGTTCGGTTATGAGTCAACTATTCGGAGTCCATATTGTTTTAAATACATAATTCGCATAGAAAAAATTCAAAAAAAATTAAGTATTTAAATTTAATTTTAATTTAAATTTAATACACGTAACGAAAATTCTGACTTATCTTCGTTGGTAGTGAGGCGGAATCCTTTTGACGCTAGGCTTTTGCACAAGACTCTGAATGATCGTATTGAGTGTCCAACTTTACTTTCTGATACTGGCCTAAATACAACAAGTGTATATCACGAGGGGTCCGTTCACTTTTTATTTGCTCGCAGCATAAATTCTTCTTTGCCCAGAGTGTTGCGCTTGAACAATTAACACTTTTTTAACAGTTTTAAGATCCTTTAATGCCCTTGGTTGTTTTGATTCGCCCATAACAGATAACCTCCAAACGCATTTGGACAACACTATACAGTTAAACGAGTATTCTTTATTTTATATCCTGAAGAACTTTTTCATTTTCTGAAGCCAGAGCTCATTTCCGGATAGCTTTCCACTAGCAACCGATTTCATCTGCGTTATAGATCTGATCCGGTTTAGAATTACGTTCCTTGATAATTTCTTCTAAATCATAAGAAAAACTTTGCAATGGCAATGTCATTTATATCCAACTTTTCGCCGTGAATTTCAAGTTCTCCAATGCCATGCCTTCTTTGTTCGTTCGTGGATACTCAATTTCTCATGAAGCTTGTGCAGTACGCATTGGCCCAGAAATTCCGTCCGATCTCTTTTGCAAAAACCATTCTATCATTGGGTCATAAAGGGCCTGAAACGTTGATTCTTTGTAGTCTTTCTGTTCGATGAAACATGAAAACTGTCTGATTTGATAATAAATGAATACACTTTATTCTCATTTTTTATGACATCCTTTACTATCTGGATTCTTGTGTAGTACTATAAAAGCTGCTGACAATGTTGTCGCAGCACTTTTATGCTATTTTATTAGTCCAATTCTATCTGTGATGAGAAGAACAACGTGCCTTTTTCGATTTATGGGCGCCATTCTTCAGCCATGTTCACAAACCAAACGTGACTAATAATAAATTACTTATGTTACGTTAATCACGTGACAATCGACCAATTCTATTTCTTTTCGGGTGGCATGGATAACTAAAGCACGAAAAATGAAACTCAACAGCTACACAGCACGGATTATCCACACACGGATAATCGAGGTTCTACTGTATATATTTATATCTTTTATTATTTATTTATTATTTATTTATTATTTATTTATTATTATTTATATATTTTACTTTGTATCAATCCCGCATGTACACTACCGCTCATAATTATTTAGGTACCCACGTTTTCTTACATTATTTATACAATATTCTGTTTTTGTTTACAAAGCTATTTAAAATATTGAAAAACGATCGGTGGCCGAACGTGCAAGTGAGCACTGTATTGTCCCCACAGTGAAGCATGGGGGTGGATCTGTAATGATTTGGGGCTGCTTTGGTGGCACAACTGTTGGCGACGTCGTCAAAATTGAAGGTACATTAAAAAAAGAAGGTTACCGGGATATCTTACAGCAGCGTGCGATACCTTCAGGAATACGAATTTTGGGTCAGAATTTTGTCTTTCAACAGGATAATGACCCAAAACACACGTCCAAACTATGCAAGAAATATTTTCAGCGTTTGGAGACAGAAGGAGTTTTAAAGATTATGGAATGGCTACCCCAGAGCCCTGGCTTGAATCCATTTGAGCAGCTGTGGGAAGAACTTGATCAACACGCACGTCAATTAGCTGCAACGTCCGTTGGTAGTCTGTGGAACGCACTACAATCAGCTTGGGCGAAAATAACCCCAGACACGCTCGCAAAACTGATTGCAAGAATGCCGCGCCTTTGCGTTGCAGTAATAAAATCCAAAGGTCACATTGACGAAACAAAAGTTTACACTTTGTAAACATTTTTCTTTCTTTTTGACGTGTATTGCATAAAACTACATTTCTACAATTCTGTCTTTTTTTCTATGATTTATATCCCAAATTTAGGGTGCCGAAATAATTATGAGCGGCAGTGTAGATTCGGACATGATTATATTTGATGAAATCCGCATGTGTAGCTTGCAATTAAGTTTCCATAACTTATTGAAATGCAAATCATTACGTTATCCATTATAATGAGATTAAAAAGCTGAATTGGCGTCCCGATATATTATTATCGCTAATACCAATAACGTGTCATAAAATATTAATTTCGTAAACAAGGCTAAATATCTCTCGCGAGCCATATCCAGTGTCTAATTTTAAATGCAATTAATTTTTGCACCTGAATGTGTATGTGGTTATGCAATCACTATGTTTAGCAGCTAAGTGCATACGTGGACGGCGGTTCTAGTAATCAGCAATTTAATTCATGCCAATACACAAATTGCAACCTTCAAAAGTACCGCTCACTTAGAATAAATGTATTCAGTTCTTGGTAGAAAGAATTTTTGAAAACAAATAAATGCAATCTGTAGGAAATGGCTCACATCTACACGTTTAATAGAAATTGTGTAACTTCCAAAAGAGCTTTATTAGTTAACATTTTATAATTTGATTTAATCTCCCGCTGACTAAGTTGAGTTAAGAAATGAACCACTCAATCCAAAAAAAAAGAGACACCGATTTTTTAACACCAGAAAACTGCCATTTTGTAATAATAATAGCAAGGACTGTGGGCTAGTATGATAAACAACACAAAAATATCGGGACACTCCGCACCACACAAGTTTAATGAATTAATCCGGAACAGCTGTTTCAAGGATGCGTCGATCTTCATTTTCAACCGTATGAATACGAACTTATTCCATTCGCTCATACGGTTGAAAACGAGCTGTCTCGGATTAATTAATTAAACTTGCATGGTGCGAAGTGTGCGGACACGTTTGTGTTGATAGGTATTGTGTGGAACAAATTTTGATCAGAATCTGAAAATATTATCATAATGATCTATAAATTGTTTGGTAACGTTTTATACGAATAGAGTGAGAAACCTGAACTCAAAAGAACAAATACTGTGTCTAGATTTCAAAAAATTCGGATTTACTGCTGGCTGAGAGTTAATACATCTATCAGTAAAACAACCACTCTAAAATCCATTCGAAATCGTCTCAAATTTTATTGGATCAGAAACGCGAAGATAACAAAAGTAGTGAATCCTCTGTTATCTTCGTGTTTCTGATCCAATAAAATTTGAGATTGATCCCAGATCCCAACTATTTTGAGGAAGTTGTGAACTGACTTTGCTGGAAAAAATTGTGTTTAACCTTACGCTACATATCTGAAGAAATACCTTCTTTCAAAAAAAAGTAATGCTTCATATTCATACTTTTAATCAAAGCTAAATTTGACTCTTCTGGATCTTATACCTAGCTCACCCTTCAATTCATTGAAATTTTTAATAATAGGCATTTAACCTTGTTTTTAGGGATCAAGCTTTCATTTATTTTTTTTTTTCAATGTTTAAATAAGATCAATGTTAAGAACACATAGCAATTATCTAAAATAAGATGCAATTAACATTTTACATTTGCAAGCACAATCAATTTCTAGATTTGATTTTGTAGGTTATGCTTTGCTTAAATCCAATGGAGGCAAATATTAATGTTTCCCTTCATAAATCAAGCAAGGTCTATCAAACGCTACACGAAAATGCGGATACTATGCTAAGCTGCAATTAAGTAATTGCGATGATTTTCTCTATGCTGCGATTTTATATCTTCCAGACTTCGGGACGTAGCGAAAAACTATACCAACTTTTATGTAGAACATCTTGTATATTATTATCACATTTTAGAATTCGACATAAAAGTTTAAGTTAAGTTTAGGTAAAATTCCCCACAGCTATACAGAGTGAGTCGCTTTCGGGGGCTTGGAAGACTGTGTCTTTCTGAATAGGGCTTTTGCAGGCGCGATTTGAAATTATATTTATTAACATTATTATATTAATTAAAATTAATTAAATTAAATTAAATTAATAAATTTAAATTAAATTAATTAAAATTATATTAATTATATTATTATAACATACAGTGCCCATAAGTTCGTAGCCATCAAAAGTTGTTTTCCTTTTTAGTAAATTCTTAGAATCTGCATAAAATGTTGAATTAAGTAGTATACCTGACTACTTCGTTGCACCAAAAATTAAAGGTTTTCAAGCTTTTGGGTGTTTTTTTTTTTTAAAAAATGTTTCAATCCCTATTTTTTTTTGAAAGTGTGTATTAGAAAGATATGCTTTTTGGTACCTAGATTAGGCATAAAACCGCTAATACACAAGCCTAATATTAAAATATTTTCATTAAAGCCATTTTTAATGGAACTTTTTATACTCTACACAAAGTATTATGACGTTAGGAAAATAAAATCTATTTTTTCGATATAACGATTTTTGAAACTAACTAATATTTATTTTATCAGACTGAGATGATAAAATCACTCACTATAACAATTATAAAATAATGATATGTTCAAAATGACCTTGTACCCCTAGTTGAATCTCGCAGCAAGAAATAAACCGTTTCAAAAAATCACTATTAAGAAAGGCAAAATCTTCCGAGTTTGCCGAGATTATTCACCCAGCATGTATCTACTTTCGAATTATTTAATGTTTTGAATAATGTGTATGACTACACAGAGGACACAGATAGTTGCCCTACTTTTTCAGGTAAAACACAAATATATCAGAAAATGGGGGGAATTACATATAAAAATGGTTGGGAGATATTTTATATCTGGGCTGCATATGAAATTTTCTCGAAAGCGGTTGTATTTATGTAGGTATACGGATTCCCAAAAAATTTATGTAAAATTCAACAATGTAGTATCATGTGGGTGGTTCCATTTAGAATAATTATTGATAAACATTATGCGAAAAAGCTAAGTGGTTTCATCAACAAATAACTGAAAAGAGATGACTTTGACGTAAACTGGACAACTTAAAAAAAAAAAAACAAACCACCAAGTCGCAGTGAGTAAGGAGAGATTTACTTCCAAGCCTTCGGCATTCATAAGCTGAAATTGTTAGTTTTTGAACAGCCAAATAAACCTGGCATACTTAAGGGAAGTTTATATCTTCGCGTTGCGTGTTTGGGCCAATGGATACTCGTCCTAAACAATTCCGTGTTTTCTATTTGTACCTTAAATTAAAAGGAAAACGAAGGATTTGAACTTGCCTCCGAATTTATCACCAAATTGTATCTTCCTTATTCAGCCAATAGATCAACATGTAATACAAACGATGAAACTGTATATTAGGAGATGCCCAAGATAAACAGCCTTTTGTAAAGAATTTTGATTTGCTGCAACAACCGTGGAAAAAACTGTAAACAAGTGTAAATGAATCGCTTAAAATAAAGAATTAACATAAGGATTCTGCTGGAAAGCTCAGGATACTGAATTCCTTCACATCAATGATTATCAGGAAATATACGGGATTATCGATATTTGCAACGGCGTTTTTCAAACCGATATGAAATTGCACTATTGGCTTATGAAGGGTAATGAAGAGATTCTAACTACAGATGAAGAAATAAAAAATCTACAGTAACTCTGGGTGTGATCAAGCTAACAAAGGAAAGTTGAATAAAATATGCCTTTTTTTTCACAAAATTCTTTTATATTTCAAAATTTAGGCGACCGGCTACGTGCCCAGCTAAAAGGATATACAGACAACAAGGTAAGGATAAGTATTCAAATCTTCAACCTTTGGATACCTTTCTAGCTGGCGTTATGCTGTGTCTGTTTAACAAGAAACCGGTCGCCTAAATTGTGAAATTGTGGGATAAAGGATCATTTTATTTAACCTTTCCTTTGATGATGAGATAATCTTATCATTAACAATGGACCAAACAAGCGATAAGGAAGTAGACGAAGGCGAAAAGGTTCCACGTGAGAAAAGTGCATCGTATAAAAGCAGCCCTGAAATGGTTTCATTAACGCATTAAATGCAATACCAAAAATACCGCAGATCAAGCGGTCGTTGCTCATATAAAGTTCCTGAAGCAATGTCATATTGATTCACATTTAATGCTAATGTTTTGTTTGAAAAGAAAATATTGTTTTGTTTTCTTAAAGCTACATGTGTACTCACGAGCCCCTCATTTCAAGCAGTTTAAGTAAAAAGATCGTTGCATTCGCTAATTTCAACAAATCGCTAATCCAAACATTTCCTTTCACCAATTAGTTCGTATTAGCCAGGTTAAACTGTACATCGAAATGCAAAATTGTTTGTTTTCTTACATATGTAACTTTTTTAAGCAACTATCGCTTTGCAATTCATCAAATTAAATCTATTTACTTTTAATTTCTATATTTCATGCAAATTCTTATACAAGAAACGAGATACAAATACCAATAATGTAGACTCCTTTGTCTCTTTGTCTCGAAGCCATGGCCGGAGTCACGTAGGTAACACGAAATTTTTCTTATATTTTGTAAATGGATTCCGAGCTACTGCATCATCACAAGCATAACATACTAATTACATATTACATATAGAATATTAATTTATTTTCTGTTCGTTTCCCTATTGTGTTCGATACAGTGCCAGCAGCACGATGCTACCGCCATGAAATCTCAGTTGGCTTTCCTTTTCTTTTGAGCAATTCACTTTCACCGCCCGCTTCTATCCGCGCAGACTTGTAAGAAATAATGGAAAAAAATGAAAGTGTGTAATCGTGTAAAGTGTTGTTCTGACATATTCGATCTCTAGCCCGTATTTAGAATATTTAGATACATACAATACTACGTGGTTAGCATTTCGCACGGAAAATTATACTAATAGAGAATGGAAAATCGGAAAATGATGCTTTAATTGGTGCTAATTTCGTTCCTGCAGCTTGTCACGTTTTAGCAATGGTATACGCTGCAGTTCCAAATCACCAGGATTACGGAGAATAAAACATGAAGAGTAAGGGCTGTGTTTAGAGTGAAGGAAGATGGGATAAAGAATTTTTGTAGTTTGGCAGATATAAAGGTTTGCGAAATATGAAAGTGGAAAGAAATTCTCTTATTTGTTATGTTAATTCAACCAATAAAATTTGTGAAGAGATCTAATAAAGGCCAGATAGAATCAATCAAATCACTAATTGCCCATCTACAATAAAGACAGGATCCATATTATTATGCTCAGTAGGTTTATTAAGACCTACAGAAGCTTCAGTAGTATATTTCTCGAAGACAAATTTATTTCTTCCTTGTGAGTTCCGGTAATCTCACAAAAATTGAAGAATAAGAAGTAAAGATTTCGTCACATGTAATAGAGGTATAAAAAATGATACAGTAATGCCCGTAGTAAGCTTTTGTTTTCACAGCGTACTAAAAGTTTGAACTTTTTTTTAGAAAATTTGTTTTCTCTTCTTGATCGACATGAGCCTTAAAAATAACAACATAACATAACAAAGAAAAACAGTGTGTTAATAGATGACGGCGTCTTTGATGTAAGTATGCCTGGATTATCATCGAATCAATTAGCAAACTCCATAGTAGAAATGTCTTTCGGGTGATGTCGCGTAGTTAAAATTTTTTTAGTTGACGTTTCGCTGACCACTATGGATTACGGTCGTGAAAGCCTACACTCAACTAGCAGATTCCATAATTCTGTTCGACAATTGCTCTTCATTTTTTCAGTCCTACAGCTTACACTTCATTTTTCATAAAGCTCCAAAATGGAAAATCGAGTGTATTAAGGTCGACACTACAATTTGGCCGTGGTATAGGTGCCCCCAATTACTTCTCAATCGCCTTTGCAAAAATTTCCTTGCTCTTCGATAAAAGCGAGTTGGCGCGCCGCAAGGCATGTAATACATTCTTCGAATAATGTTCAATAGGACATTTCCTAACAGTGGTTAGTTCATTTTTCAAAAAATGTCGATGTTAATCGATTGGGCAAACGAAATGGACCAATTAGGTAATTGTCCATTATTCCAGCTCCCACTTTAATATAAAATTCGTGCAGGTGACTCCGCATTACGATTTGATAACGGTTTTCATCTCTCCAATTATCAATTATCAATGAAGAGTAATGGGCATCTTCATGTTGAGGCTTGAAACTATTCGGGCTAAGCTCGTACACCAGGGAAATGTAATTAACGTATTTGAATGTTGGTATGGTAATTAATACACGTGTCCAGAGCGATATGAAGTATAACAATAGAATGCGAAGAATCCGTTTAAAGAATAGCAGAGTACATTTTATTTACGATGTAAGTGAAATGATCTAAGTGAGGCGTGAAGACTATTAAGAGTAAAATATTAATATATTTGACAATTAATCCAATTAACAAACAATCGTTCCATTGATCTAATTCCATTAAATGTTTAATTCTTTGCAAGTAATTCCTTCCTACAAGGTCTTATTCTCAATCCATTCCAATAGCCGATTTCTTACGCCGATAAGACTTAAGCTATTGTCATGAAAGAGGCTGTAAGTGCAAGAGATCGAAGGCGAAAGCCACCGACAATTTACGATCGTCCGCTTTCATGACATGCTAGATTCCCGAGGAGTAAATGTTTAAACGCCACAAACCAGCGGCAACAACAATTTCACCTTTCTTCCTCTGAGATATTCTAGTGACGGTCCACCTGCTAAGCGCTTGTTGTAAGGAAGAATTTCACGATAGATATTTTCCTCGGTATTTTTTTATTTTCCTTCGAAAAAATTTGTTCGATTCGTTGAGTTTTTCGGTCACGCTCGGAGTAGTTACCGGTAAAGTTGGTGTTTAAATTATTTGTCAATTTAAATCGCAACAAATCGTGTTCGTATGAATGGTACTGGAAGTTTGCAGACATGGAGATTAACTTCTTCGGAAAAGGTAATTTATTTTGTTTTTAACACCGATGGAAGTCACTAATTGCACTAATTCTATTAACAATAAATTTTTCATATGAAAACAATTGTGTACTATGTATTTGAAGAGTGCATTATGTAAACAAGATTGCAATTACAGTAAATTTGAATTTTTTAATACCGGGTTTACTGTTAATAAAAGCAATACATAAAAACTGCAAAATATCTCAAAATCGGTTGACTTAAGAGGCTTACCGTTAAAGAATACTTTATCATGTTACCCAGTTCACCATGCACTCTTGATTAAATCAGAAGCAGATATCATATTTTAAGCTTCATATAGCCCATTTTAAATGTAAGTAAATGAACATATTTGGGGTCGAGGATGTGCCAACCAACTTGAGCAAATTATTTTTTCATAAATGTATCTCTTCTATGGCATTAGTTATGAAAATCAAATTTAATGTAAATGATTAAATTAGCTATTTATAGTCATAAATAAATATCAAGATATTATACAGGATGTTCTGTTAATCTACTTCAAACCTGGATATATTCAATCACCAAAACATGTTTTACTCCAATAAACAGAATAATTTACAAAGGGGTCAAATATGCCACGAATGACCTGTATTGCGGAGGTAATAAGCAAAGATTAATTTATTAAACATTTTAATAAAACAAAAGACAAACACCTCAAAGTCAAATTAAACTTGTTACACTAAGTGCTCAAAACTCAAAAGACGAATATGAAAACAAAATCTATCAAAGGAAAATTAAATCCTCAAAAGTTCCTCCGTCATATTCTACACATTTCTGATAACGCCCAATTGAGGCTGGATTAGTTACGTTTCGTAAAATTTCTGGCGCTATGCTGGCACAAGCGATCCTAATAAGCTCTTTTATTCTTTGGATATTTCTGGACGGTGTATTTGGAATGTCTACAAAGAAAGTAGTTTAAAGGACTTGGATCGGGAGAACGAGCTGGTCATCTTACAGGAGTTTTAGTACTTATCCATCCTTCAGATGGTTAAATTTCAATTAACAAATTAATAATTAAAAAATATTGGACCAATTAACTGGTCTTTTAATATTATGCTCCGCCTTCTTTGGAAGTTAGTTTTTCTTATGCATTGTGGATTTACAGACGACCGGTGAGGTGAATTATGCCAATTGACTATTCCGTTGTTTCAAAGATTGAGTCTACGAATTTCATCGTCATCGTAAAGGTGGCAGATTAATTTTAGATGATTTGTATTAAATATCTTACGAACTGAACCAACCAATAGCATAGTCCTCAGCAATGGATCCCATAAACGTGTAAGCAATGACAGCAACATTTGCTAATACATCTATTCTGTTATCTTCAGGAAAATGCACTATTTCTTAAGGAACGCCCACGCGAATAAATGTATTTTTAGTAGTATACAATGCTTGCACGCCTCTGGTATTTTGCCTACATCCCCCATCGATGATAATACTCTTCATTTGTTTCATGTGTTTTGTTTTATAGTCATCAATTTTGCAGTAGAAGACAAATATGCTCCAATATACAGTATGTATCGAGGAGCGCGAAAGTACGAACGAATTAAGGCGCTTACCACTTATTAACTTTAACCACTACCAACCTACCTGCTACACTCTATAATTAATTTTATACTAACAGATTTTATCTGTAAAGATAATAATGCAAAGATTAATTTATCAAATCTAGAAGACAAATGAAACATATCTCAAACTCGAATATATCGAACCTTAAGAGACATATAAAAACAAAATACCTCAAAATATGTTAAGATGATCAGTGCGGTCTCCCGATTTAAGCATTCCAGATCACTTTCTTTTACCATATTAAAAAAAAAAAAAAACGTTGTTTGTTTAGTCTTAGATATATGAAATTTCTTGAGAAGTATGACGGATAGGTTGGTAGCAGTTACAAGGGAAGTTGTCATAAATATGTGGTAGATTCGAAATATTACATATAAACAATCTCCACCTAGCGGTGATGCATTTGAATAAAACAAATATCAGAGAATTGGTGCTCTCAAAAGACGTTTCTAGTAGCTTCCAAAATGTAAAAGTATTCATTCCTTGTTCAGATATCCCGCTGTGCTATTCCTAACTGAACACACTGTGTGGACTGTTCTATTTAAGTAGAAAAAATACAATTTTTATATACAAATTATGTTTTGAGTAACTCTGTATATTCGGTGGGAATAAGAAGCATCAGAAAATTAGACAAACGGAAGCAACCTAATTTCAAAAAACAATGTTATTCTAGATTTACTTTGTTTGTTAACTTTCTTCACTCAAATCTCTTTCTGAAAACAGTGAGTATTTTTGTTATTTTTCTGATATTTTTCGTTGTCAACATAATAACTGGCGTGACTTTATTTGTTCAAAAGCTGCGCATAAAGTGCAAACAAGAAATGTATAAGAAAAGCTAGGTGGGCATTTTCGTAAAATCCAGGTTCCTGTGAGATAGAGCCATATTGAAGAGTGTAGTACATTCAATAAAATCCACAAATATTTAGGTTCGAAAAAGATCCGTTCCCCATGGATTCCGCATAACTTGATCCAGGCACAAGAAAACATAGTGATAGATGACGAAACTTAGATATATTCATGCGAAGAGGAAACTAAGCAACAATCAAATGTTTAGGTTTAGCCAGATGAATCGAATCGAATAAAAATTATTTGTTCACGAAGCACTTCCAAGAAAATGATTCCTTGTTCATTGCTCTGGAGGATCGAAGAACAATTAATGCGTAACGGTGTGCAACAATTTGTTTGCTGGAAATCATCAATCAAACAAAAAATGGAAGGGCAACGACTTTTATCACCTCAAAAAGTTGCTAAAGTCTTCAAAAACTTTGGAGACACCAACTTCAAGGTGGAAAAAATGTTTGGACAATTGGTTCAAGCGCATGCAGAAATGTAAACCTTAATGGCGAATATTTTGAAAGACAATGAAACGATTCGTTTCAAAAACTTATTTTTCTTTCATTGTTTTTGTGAAAAAATAAAAAAATGTAGCCCTTGTTAAAGATCACAAAAACGATACAACAAACATTAAATTGATGAATTTATGAGTGAACAGAACCTACCAACGCTCAAATTTTGTATGACCAATTCTAAAAACTGATTCGGCTTCAACTTGTCTACTTCGTTAGTTTTTCGCATGAATTTTCAGGAAATTAAACGATTAGCCATTTGCATTGAATGTATTTAGGACAGTGTTATTCAATAGCTGCCTCATAACAGTTCTAGTTGTTGGTACCATGTTACTGTAAGTAACAATTTCCTGTTCATTTGCAAATATAAGCCAACCATTCGTGAGAAACTCTGTCTACATATGTTAATTATTCAACTGAATAATAATAAGCACAATTAATTAGAAAAAGCAACCATTTAATATTCAATAAAAATCCAATAATGTTATTTTAAAAACGTAGCATCTCACAGATGGAATGGAAAATAACGGTTAGAATACGTGCACGCCCATTAAATTTAACGATTAAACAACTTTCTCAAGACATTTTGATCTAACCATCCTATTAGGACAGCCTTGACAATCTTGTTATCTTTCCCAGCTGCAGAGATCAATTACACTATTTTAAAATAACATCCAGACAAATAGTTTGGTACCGCATAATGAAGACCTCTTTTCATTTTTTATAGATCAAAAACTATAGCCAAAACGAAGTTTAAAATGTTTACATAACACTTTCTTCGCTAATGGTTTCAAGCTTTCATCAATCATGTAGATTTGCTAGTCGGTGATATGAGTTACATCTTGCAGGCTCAAAATGGATAATTAGATTAGACAGTTAGAGTTGGGACTTCCGGAAAATGATATAATAATAAATAATAATGCTTACCAATTCTGTTAAAAAGGCGAGGAGTGATAGATAATAAGTACTGGGGTTACTAACCTGTAAACAAAAAGAAAAGATAATATTATATTCTGTTCTATTCAAAAATATCAAGTAAAAATAATTAGTTAATCAAAATCTATTGAAAAAATAATTTTTTCCTTGTTGACTCAGTAACCAGATGAGTTAGAAAATTAGAGCTCACAATAAAGCAATCACTGCATTAACTCTAAATAAGAAACATATTTGAAAAGTGCTTTTGGCATAACGTTTGCCATTGAAACCGTAGTAAAATTGATATTAAATCTACCGAAATTCGAAAAGATACCATAAAACTCTGCAACAAATGTTTTCTATTTGAAATCAAAGAATTATTAGTTTGCCCAAAAAATTTTCAAACATCCAAATCAATAAACAATTTTTTCTAGTTGAAACTATTACCGTTTAAATTTTCTCTAAAGAATTTTGGCACAGATGTTTTGGCAAATGTGTCTAAAGAAAACATTCTGATAATTGGGCAATTGTTTATTAATCTTTTTCTTTTTATTTTTAAAAACAAAAACAGACACAAATGTACATTATTTACATGGGCATGAAGTTTACATCTCCAAAAACTTTATTGGTGGAAAGTTTATAAGAACAGCTGATGCCAGAATTTATCAAGGAAGGATAGCATGCGTCTTAAAAAGTAGGGCACAAAATTCATATTTTTGTTCCACTTTTTGCGAAGTAGCTTAAATCTATTAAAAAAACATTTGATTTGCGTTTAGGTTAAAAATAAAGAATTGATTTTTTATTATGATAGGGGGCGGATATAAAATTACGTAGTCAGGATGAAAGAACGGAGAATCATTTAATAAATACACTGATATTCATCGAGCATGGAAGAAAGGTTGGGAATTTATAAAATTGCATGCAATGACTGCCACAGAGCCTATATTGGTCAAACGAAAAGAGTGACCAGCATCAGATTTCAGGAGCACATTAGGTGTTATCGATTCGGTAGATTAGAATCGTCAAGTGTATCTCAACGCATGAATGAAACCCGGCATAATATTAAATTAGAAAACTCGAAATTGATTCACTGCGGGAATTAGACGCGTACGAAAATGTTTACATAAAAAGCAACAACAATTAGTTGTCGGACTCAGTTCTATTTGATTTATTTCGGTAAGACTGCGCATGTTTTGTGTTCCGTGCTACAATGACAAGAAACCCTTTCGTCCGTCTTTCCATATTTTTTCGCATGTCTTAGGGTAAGTAGGCGGTAAAAGTAGGTACTTGTAAATAATATTTTTCTCGAAAGTAGGGATAGAACAGGCATGTTAGGTTTCTCACGTTATTCGTTCACCGGTTAAAAATGTGGATCCTCGCATCCTCGAAACGGCCGTCCCGAATTAATTTATTAAACCTGTGTGGTGTGGAGGTTCTCGATACTTTTGTGTTGTTAACCATACTACGCCACAGTCCTTGCTATCACTATTACAGTAACATTTATCTAAATATATACAGGGTGGAGTAATAGTGTGAGATTTATCACTTTTACTAGGGATGACATAAACAGGGTGAATGAAAAAAAGCTGTAAACCACTACCTATGTTTAACTCTCAAGCAGAAACCAAGTATGTTCTAATACACAGGATGTTCTATTTAGAAGGGCATAACTTTGGATATGTTTCTTGATTCACCTTATATATGTCAAATTAGATTGTGTTGGAAAGGAACCTCCTGTATAGAAGCAGATTAGAACAATCGTTAATTCATCCATGGCATTATATGTAAAACGGTACATTTTATCGATGTAATCATTCATTTAAAATCAAATGTGCTTTAAATAAATAAAAAATCATAGATACAATTCTTCGTGATCACCATTATCCTCCTCTGATGTTTCATTTTTCATACAGAAGAATTTTAAAATTACGTAAATCGAAAGCGAAGATAATAAATTATACAATACCATATGGCATTTATGTGGTTCTTTGTCAAAACATGTAATTTACTGTTGTGACATCGTTCCGATCTAAGAGGCAGGTTACAACATTACATTGACCTGTTTGCCGAATTTTAAATAATTTTCTCATAGCGAGTAAAATGCATTACAGCATCGATGAATATTATAAATCGTGATTGGTTTGACATGTTATACAATAACTCATGCAATTTTCGGTCGAATTAAGAAGCAATCTATCCGAGAAGATATCTCTGGATCTAAATTACCATTTGAAAGTGTGTCAAGGAAGTCGAGAATCACGAATTGTAACCAATGATCTTTGCTTCTTACATCTATGCCGAATAGATGATTTCAGGCATTTAAGTCTAGGAACAGTCAAAATTAAACTTTCGTTTCTTCATTTCAGATGATCGCGTATAAAAAAGAGTACCTTGAACAGGTTGATATCATCGATAGTTTTTGCTGTTTAATATTTATATAACTCTGACATCATATTGTTGAAAATGTACGGGAAAAACTAACATAAAATCTGCTAATCAGGTCTTGGGTTTACCGGAGATTATTTTTAATGCTTCGTTTTTGAAGAAGATCGTAATAGTGTTTAAATTAAAGGCCATGAATTGCTAAAATAGGAAACGGTGAACTATCGAATAATTCGAGGTACTGCAGAGGATAAGCTTAGTAATTCTAATTGATAGATACTGATGGCAAGCAATAAGCTAACTTATAATAAATTTGGCTATCAATTATATTATTTTAAAAGAAGTTATGCTATAAAAAAACACGTATTACATTATAAATCGATTATTTTTCCACGTAACTCTTTTCAACATTTATATACTTTAAGACTAAACGTGTTCCGGATTTGGATCGAGCCATGTCGTTTTTTGTTGAAGGAAAACTCGACGTTTCGGCCACAATCTTATGGGGCTTCTTCAGGAGAGGGAAAGGTGGTAGGTAACAGTTAGCACGGTAACTCAACGTGTGAGCCATAAATTAACGTTGAGTTTTCGCTTAACAAAGAAACGACATGTGTTACGTGCCTTTTGTCATCTGAAGTTGTTTTAATTTTAATGCAACTATTTGTGGTGTACTTTACTTATGAACATACCTGTATATCGCGGTGTAAGTCATATGTTTTCTCCAGAACGCCTCGTTCGTGCATTGTAACGCTAATCTCTCATTTATTTACGCTTCAATATCGGTTTATTTCGTTATAGGGCTGTTCCTATGGTTTCTTCTATTTTAGTTATTGTATTTTACGTAATGTCTTACCTTACTTTGGAGTATTTTCCGATTTATTTTGGGTTTTCGACTATTGTTTATTTTGCTTTTGTTAGGTTAAGAGACATTCGTAGTTCATAGAAGCGACGTGAGAGGCGGTAGTTGAACGGTATTTATCGAACAGAGGGCTGCGTTCAATATTATGGATTCAGTTGGTTGTTTATTTATTATTTCGAGGTGTAAATCCGCGTATTAATGTAATATTTGGTTTTGTTTAGAGATAGGTTCTTATCAAACGTATTTTCTTTTAATCCCGCACTTTAATTTTATCCTTTCGGCTGCTAATATTCTTAAGTGGTTAGTTCCTTTCGATTTGTTGAGTTGTACACAAGTTTCGCGATAGAGGTTAATTCTAGAATTTGCACTGTTTCCGGCTTTTTTTTTCGACGTACCTCCTCGGAAGTCGTTGGGCATCCATGTTATCATTTTGAATGCGACGCTCGTGTAGTCAAGATCAGTGATACTTTTACCGTACAAAGTTGTATAACTTTAATTAAGGATTCATAGTCACTGGTGTCTCCTAAGCTTAACCACTTGTTTGTTGAGACAATTTGGATTGGTGGTAAGCGTTACCTTTTGATAAGGGATTTTAGTAGGGATTTGACTACCCGCAAGAGCACGTGTTTCTAGTTTTCGCGTACCCTCAACTACATCCAGAGGTGGGTTTATTTTATTTCTATCGCTACGTTAGTACTTATTCCACGCTGTGCAATGTATTTTTAGGGTTTTTTTTTTTTTAATTTGGTACGTGTATTTGTACGAGGGGTCCGTACAAGAGATCCTCGTCTACGTCTTGGATAGGAATTGTCGCTAGTACCCATTACTACACTTGGTACCTGCCCCGAGTATCCGCAACAAACCTACAACTTCATTAGAGCTACCGTACCAGTAGGAAGGAACTCGCTACTGCAATTCCATCAGGTAGCAGTCCGAAGGGCTGTTAAATTTTATATATTTTCGTTAATATTATTTAGCCTTCAGCTGTGTTTGAGTTTACCGTAACTTTAAATTTGATGTATAACCATGTTATAAGCCTTCAGCTGTCTAAAGAATGTAAAGGGGATAACAACTATAGGGTAACAAATGTTAATATTAACAGTTTTGAGTATATTTAGAGTTCGAGTTGCTATTTCCGAGAAATTTGATAATAGTTCCGAAACTGTAAAGGACACCGAACATGCGCATTTTCTACGTTCTAAGCAAAACGATATGTACCTTTACAATTTAAGGTTATGAACTCGTATTCACCCTTAATTCTTTTATTTGTTTTCTTTTAATTATAATACTTTGAGTAATTAAACCCTTTACTGTGTTTGTTATTACTCTTATAATAAACACTAATTCTTTTTTTACAATTTTATTACTGAAATCTACTTTGACTATTTCTTGCAATCGTGAGTTCAACCTCTTACACCTGTACTTAAGTGCAAAAGACCTCGCTCCACAGCCATAAGACTTCCGCGTTGGCTTATGGCATTGCATACGAGTAAGCCTGGGTTATTTTATTAATAGTCGACGTGGTGGCGCTAATAGAGTTTCTTACCTTCACGTATACCCACCCCATCTCCAACTGTGCTGGCGGCCCCAGGAATATCTCGAGCAGCTTAAGTTTAGGATCGCAGGTAGGTTGTTGGTTTACCTTCTTGGTTTATTTTAGTATTTTGTTTCGAGTTAAACTCGTTAGCGCGTAAAATTTGGTAACACATGATACGATCCATCCAAACCCGGAACACGTTTAGTTTTAATCAACTCTGGCCGTGGAAGCCTACGTTTTTACTTATATACTTATTCTATGGATTGGATTGTCTCGCACTTTCGGAAAAAACAATTTTTTCGCAATTTTACAGGATGCTGTTCCGCAGTATAAATGCTTTAACGTGTCAACAGATGTGAAACAGTTTCCTTTGAGGCATTCTTTTGTTTTTCAATTAAAAGATGCAAAAGATTAGCAATTTAAAGAGCACAGTATGTAAACATAAATCAATATTTTTCAAGAAAAGCTTGCAAAATTTCTAAATGTGAAATTTTCCCGCCTTCAAGTAAAGTGCTTTTTCTTTTCAAAGAGATCACTTCAAATTATCTTTGAACGAAATCAGTGTAAAAATTTACACTATAATTACGATGTTTGATGTGGAAATCTTGGAAGCTGGCGGAGATAGAGAGAAATCCAAATAGGGGAAAAATTGAATTTGTAAAACTAGCTCAATTGAGTGAGTCCTTTGTTTTTTTTTGGAAAAATGCACGGCTATCTAGATATCTAAAAAACAAAAATTTTTATTCAAGCTTAATTTTTGAGATATATATTTTTTTTAAACCATAGTCGACCATGACTTCATAAAAAAAGCATTTTTTTAACGGAATTAGTCATTTTTGCAAATAAACAAATTATGGTCATTTTCTTTCTTTAATATTCGAACCCTACACGTGAGGGCAATTGATAGATTCACACCGCATTTTACATTAGAGCAACAATATATTGAGAAACATACAGGGTGTTCCATTTGAATAAGCGGTGAAAGTTTTTCTTTTTGTGAAAATGCGTTATTCAAGTGTTTTTCTATCTGCTTTGTATAAATCAGCAGTAAAAAAAAAGGACTAAACTCACATTCAAAATTAATGTACTATTTAAATAATTTCATATAATTTTTAGATAATTGTTTGAAATTGAGGAATTATTTTTTAATATCATCAAAAAAACAATTTAGCTGTAAGTATCCCTTAAATATTAATTCGTCAATTAATTTATTTTTTAATGGAAACATGGAAAAAATTATAAGTGACACCTCCTCTACTGCTGCTAGTTGCTTGGATTCGCGGTTGCAAGCTCACTATTAAATTTGGGATTACTTCTTGGGGAATATTATCCCATTCGAAAAGAACGGCTTGTTCCAATTTCTCAAGAATATCACGAGCTGGCAAATGACGCCTTTTCAAGATCAAAATTTAAACTAAGATGGTGTATTTTACCAATCCATGCATTGGTTAATTTAAATACATAATCTAAGAGATTTGCGTGAAGTTAGAATTTAAAATATCCGTTGTTTTTTCCCATATCAGCTTTGGGATTTTGTTTGTCCCACATAATAAAGTGAAAAATATACTTTTATCGATTCTTCAGAGAACTTACTCGAAATTGAGCTTATCTTCACAGAGACGTTGCTAAATCTAAAGTTGTTGCGTAAGCCCCATGTAAGAATTGATACGAATTCATTAAACAAATATTTAAATTTAACTCCATTTTTGCCAACAAATTTTAAGGAAATCTTAAATATGCAACTACGTATATTGTTTTATTTATTTTATTTATTTACTACTTATTTTATTAGTTGGATGACACGTATTTCGATTACTCAGCGAGCATTAATTGATTTTACCATCAAATAACGATTTATACACTTCATTTAAAATCAAAGCAAAGCCTCATTGTTGTTTTTTTATTTCTTCCTTCAAGGAGAATCGCTCATAGTTTAGATATATTTGTAATAAAAAAATTCTCAACTAGAATATAAATTTTGAGCAAACAAAGTGTAATTGGTCTTACATTTAAATTGTAAAAATATCTCTTAAGGTTATATTTTTATATGCAATGCCATTTTTAACTTACAACTTTTGAATAATTCCCTAGTAATTGATGGCAGCATTGATTCATACTCTGATATTTTTCAGATTTCCATAAACTATGGAAATAAATGAACTTCACAAGCAGAACTCAAGGTACAAGAGTTGCCCCGACATCACTCCCAAATCCAAGTTAAGTACTTGCGAGAAATACAACCAGAAGTGTAAAACCATCTCCAACGAAAGCCAAGATCACCGTTATAATAAAATTGTCAACACAGTAAATTCCCAAAAGGATTATATCAGTAACCACCTTAAGATTAAGGCTGGAGTAACGGAAGCTAAGACGAAACACAACACGCAACAATATAAGAAGCCCACCATTAGAGATTACACCCCAAAGATCATAAAAAAGGACGTGACGATGGGAATGTGGATCTAAGAGTCGGGGTGGCGCGAGGGAGGATGAAAGAACCGTTTTTGATAATTGAGAAATTTAAATTGCTAGACTTCATTCTAAATATACGATGACTAGTTTATTAGGAAGCTTTGTCGGACTCGCTTTTAACATGGGAACCAATCCTGTGGCAATAGCTGGTTTGGTACCTTTAGTTGCTGCAGGATTAGCGTTTATAAGATACTGGAATTATGACCCAGAAACTCATCCTTCGAATGTGGATCGAGTAAGTACGACCAAAACATTTCTCTGATATTAGAAATTTATTTCTCTTGGTACCAGGTCCTTACGGAATACGACTTCATAGTAGTTGGAGCTGGTTCAGCTGGAGCTGTGGTGGCTTCGCGATTATCCGAAATATCCAATTGGACTGTCTTGCTATTGGAAGCAGGGGGAGATGAAAACGAAATTTCAGACATTCCCAGTATGTCTGGATACGTTCAAATGTCAGAGATGGATTGGATGTACCAAACTTCTCCTCCTGGGGATTCGCCATATTGTTTAGCCATGATCGGTGATAGATGTAATTGGCCTAGAGGGAAGGTAAGTACTTCGAAAAGAGGTAAAGATCAATTTTTCCGTAGTTTTTATACTTAAAACCAAAGTTTAACTTACTGTTTGCCTTTAGGTACTTGGAGGATCCAGCGTTCTAAACGCCATGATATACGCAAGAGGAAACAAATACGACTACGATAAATGGGCATCGGATGGCAACACTGGCTGGTCATACGAAGAAGTACTCCCGTACTTCTTAAAATCCGAAGACAACCGCAACCCATACCTTTCGAAAACCAAATACCATAAAGAAGGTGGCTTTTTAACAGTTCAAGAATCACCGTGGAAGACACCATTGTCCATAGCATTTTTACAAGCCGGTCAACAGATGGGTTACACAGTAAGAGACTGTAATGGCGAAAAGCAAACAGGTTTCATGATTACACAAACTACGATTAGGAGAGGTACCAGATGTTCTACAGCGAAAGCATTCTTGAGACCGGTGAGAAATAGACCCAACCTACACATAGCAATGTACGCCCAAGCAACCAAAGTTCTCATAAACGACCATAGTAAAAGAGCTTACGGTGTTAAGTTCGTGAGGAATGGAAGAGAACAAATGGTACGAGCTAGAAGGGAGGTTGTATTATCCGCGGGAGCTATTGGAAGTCCGCAGCTTCTTATGTTATCAGGGGTCGGTCCTAAGGAACATCTAGAAGAATTCGGGATTAAGGTTTTAAGCGATTTGAAGGTCGGGCACAACTTGCAAGACCACGTTGGATTGGGTGGACTAACTTTCATCATAGATCAGCCCTTTTCATTTACGAGGAAAAGGTATCAAACAGTGCCGGTGGTTATGGAATATTTGCTTCGAGAAAGTGGTCCTCTAACAAGTCCTGGGATTGAAGGATTGGCCTTCGTTAACACACAGTACGCTCCTAAACATGGAGAATGGCCTGATATTCAATATCATTTTGGTTCTGGTAGTATAAATTCGGATCCTGATAATATCAAAAAGATTACAGGCTTACGAGATAGTGTTTTTAACACTGTTTATAAGCCTTTAATAGACAGCGAAACTTGGTCATTATTACCTTTGTTGCTACGCCCAAAAAGTAGAGGATGGATTCGCTTAAGATCCAAGAATCCTTTCATTTATCCAGACATTAATCCGAACTATTTTACTCACCGAGAAGATATTCTAACCTTAATCGCTGGTATCAGAATCGCTTTAAATATCTCGGACACCCCCGCTTTTCAACGTTTCAATTCCAGACCGCACAAAATGCCGTTCCCAGGGTGTAGGCAATACGAATTTGATACAGACGAATATTGGGAATGTAGCTTAAGACATTTCACATTCACGATTTACCATCCAACATCCACAGCAAAGATGGGACCTTCTACAGATCCAGATGCGGTGGTTGATCCAAGATTGAGGGTGTACGGTATAAAAAATTTAAGGGTCATAGACGCTTCTATAATGCCAACTATAGTCAATGGAAATACTAACGCCCCTGTCATTATGATTGGCGAAAAAGGTGCTGATATCATCAAGGAGGACTGGATGAGTATCAGGAAATTGATGAATGTTTGAATATCATTTAGATAAACGTAGGACTTTGTTAGTTATTTATTGTAAATAATTTTAAGATAAAACAAGTCAAATAAGGAGAAGCTCAGTAATTATTTTAAGGCAGATACGCTAGCCTAATGATGTTAATATTTAAATTAAGACAACTTTTATATTGTTTTACCACTTTCGTGATAAAATATCACATATACGTTATGTTATTATTATAAAACTAGTCAATAGTTGTAAATTATTACTTTATTCCTTTATTTCTCCGATTTTTTCTATAGCATTTGTTAATTTTGTATAATTTAATAAATTTTTTCGCATAAATTATTCATTTCGCGGCATCTTTTCTTGTATTTAATTTTTCGCAAGTATTTGATCCGTAGAATAAGCAGGTAAGAAGATGTTTGCGAATTTGCGATTTAGAACCTAATGCCCTGGAGCTTAAGCGGCCCGACCTGCACTTCCTGTAGCGATTAGCCACGAACGAACGCAAGTGTGTTAATACATATACATACGTGCACTTTGTGCAGTAAAACAAGCAAGAAAGGTTCGAAAGAATCACTAATTCTTCTAGAACGTTCAAAGAAACGACGGTTTTTGTTGCACGGTTGAAAAGGAAGTATTTTTTTTGATTGGTTTGATTGGTATCCATGATTTCTCAATCGCGGACCTATCTTCAGCACACGCGTAGTTCTCACCTGAACTAAAATGTTTATTTTTATTTACGTATTTCAGGATATTTTATAGATGAAAAAAATTCGAAAAATAAAAAATAAATTTTCAATATGACGCCGTTTTGTTTTTCTTCCAGTTCAGACGATGGCCAAACTTATCTATTTTAAAATTTTTTCATACAAGAAGAACAACCGCAGTTATGGGTACCGTACATCAGCCTCTTTTTTCTTACTTATCTAGAAAACTAGTATACAGGGGTGGTTTGTATTATTGCAATAAAAAAAAGGGAGGGCACATGAAACGTGTAGCAATCTACAGAAAATACCCGATTTTTTTCTAAGAAATCAGTGAAAATAGCTTAAAAATCAAGTTTCTAGACCATCTGGTAGATTGACATTAGAATTTAGTGAATAATTGGCTTTTAAAAAATCGACAAATATGTCTTTTGTAAAGAGTAATATAGATACTTATAGGACAAATTCAGCAACAAAGAAACCACCTATCCACCGTATCAAGAAGTATTCCGCCGTGTACGGCTCATCAGTGAGTCTATGTGGAACGGAGTGGAACTAATTGCAAAACCGTTCCTGCAGAAGCAAGCAATTCGCATTGCTCCACACAGACACACTGTTGAGCCGTAAATGGCGAACCGTGCCTATGTATCGTGAATAGGTGCAAGCTTACACCTTCATTGATTAATTAAAGCGGGTCCAGCCAATCGTTACTGATTACCGTTTCAGATTGTGGAGCAATGCGATTTAGTTACTTTTGTAGAAACGGTTTAGCATTTAGTTCCATAAGAAGGTGCAATGAGAGCCTCTTTATCGGATGCTCTCATCTACACATCAAAGGTTTGTGTGATCCGAGGGGTGAACAGTTTCAGAAAAAAGTGTACAGCCGATTGAATATTGTCAGGATTGTGAAATATTCTAACGTTTAGTGGAAGACTGTTGGAATTGTAAATATTGTCAATATTGCTCAATTCTGTTGATAATTTTGGATTGTTGAGGCTTTAATGAAACTATCTTAGTTGAGCGTGGAAATAAAAAGGAATTAATAAAAAGAGTGCTTTTAAGACGACTATGTAAATAGCAGCGTTTACAATGTTAATTATGTGAGAAAAAAGAAAACAATTGCATCACGCATTCTGCAAAAAATCCAAAGTTTGGTATTTCTTAAGTGATTTGCTGCAATGTCTTGTCTTTTATCCGTCATCATTACTATCAATGCAATGTGTATCTAGTTCAATACAGGTATATCTATTTAACGAAATTATATGACCGTGTTCTGTGAAAAAAAGCTTACAAAATTTGACAAATTCTCAATGAGGAGGTGAGCATATGGGACCACGGCCAACAGAATCTCCATAAAAGTCACTAGCAAATAATTATCTTTGAGCTTGGAAAATCATCAAGTTTAGCCTACTTTCAACATTGCCAGTCTTACCGATTTTGCAGTTTAAAAACCGCAGACTTTTCATTTAAAAAATGATAATAAGCAATAATAGATAGTTTAGAGGAGACTGTAAGCTCCTCTAAACTATCTTTTATTTCTTCAAGTACGGCTGAGATAATTCAATGTTTAATATAGGAGTAAACGCCTTCTTCATAAATGTATTCTCTTAAGCTTGTCAGAATGTTTAGCAATAACGTATAACATAGTTACGGACAACTAATATTGTTGAGAATGTAACATATTGCATGAAAATGTTGGTAATGTTAGTAATATGGTCAGAATGCCGTATATTGTTAATATTTATGGAATTTTGAGGTTTGCCGTGCAAATGTACACCATATTGTTGGAGTGGTTCATCCCTCAGTGTTATCTTATGGATACAGCAATGGATGGACTTGATTAATCAATCAAAACGTTGGTATCTTCACTGATTTTTGTCGCATTCAAAAGGAGACATTATTAAGTTATTTCAATCATATTTGCTAAAGAGAACACAGATTGTTATTACTCGTTCCCGATACATATCAAACACTCTGTACCAAAAGGTTTGAAATTGACATTAATTTCGTTCTTAATGTAGTGTACGTTGGTACCTTACAAAAAAGAAAAAGAAGAAATGTACTGTGTAATGGCATTTATTCATTGTGTTATTTTATGTTTTTATTGGCAATAAATGATTTTGTTTCTCTACTTTTTTTTCCATCAGACACTTCCTTCTGTATTTACTGAAATTTTAGATTTCATCTAGCTCTCTCGTAGATAGTAAATTTCCACCATTGACAACATCAGTAAACCTGTACTGCCCATTAACTTGACAAACAAAGAGACTAAAAATAGCAGCGAAAACAAGCAAATATTTAATCATGTTTATTGAACGGTGTTAAATGAAAATAATATGTATTGATCTGGATCTGCATTCTAAATGCTTGTTATATTGCTCAATATTCAAGATTGTATTTAGACTTGCCCAAAAAAAATCTAATCAATTTATGAATAATCTTGGAATAAAATTGTTGCAATTCTTTTGTTGAAACAAGTGATTGTGAGAGATGAGAATTAAAACTTTGGCATAAGTTAGAGTGATAGAATAGACCATAATTGTTCCTGGTTTATTTGTTGATCCAAGCGTTTTGCTTGTAGATATGCAACCAATTGTACATATTTGCGTCAATATTTGCATTATTATTTTAGTAAAACCAAAAATTCTTATGGCAATAAGATATTTTCAATTTTTTCTTTAATTTAAATTATTTCTAGGTAATACCGTTAATTAACATGTTTCCTAATTTCTATTTCGTCATATCTTCCGATTAGTAATAACAATAGCACCAATAACAGCAATAAGAAATACTGCTACGTTCAAATATTTTAATTAATACCAAGCGAAGAGTTTCATTCTGTAAGATTGCATCTGCATCTCGATCAGATAAACAATAATAGAAAAAATTAATAAAAAGAGATTAATGATCAAAGGTACCTGCAATCCCAGCATGCAAGCAATCTCTCGCCTATTATCTTGATTTATTCTATTTGGACTAATAGTAGCCTTACGCCTAGATGCATTATCATTATTTCTTGGTATGCAGCTCGGCTAGGAAGTTTAGCTTTTCTTTGCTTTAAACCGAACTTATTTTATTCGTTGTATTAATCTTCAGTTTAACTTTTAGATTGTGTAGTTGATGATTGAAACCGTGTCTCTTTTTTACAGATCATGTTAGTCTATTAAAGTAAGATTTTCTTAGTCTTAACAATTTTTCATATCGTTTTGGATACAAAAGTCTACGTTGAGTAAATTTTTTTCGTTATATAAATATATTTCTATACGTAAGTTAACTGATATCCAAAACATCACTTGCAGCTAAGTATTTTTCTAGAGATACCAACATAATAAACAAACTAACTAGGTTTGTTCAAGGAAGGTACCTTTCCAACAGAAAATTACTTACAATTTATGTAGTAATAATCAAGAAAGACACAAGAGAGGTTTGTTGAATCCTTTAATTTTTTTTTCGCTACTTACACTAAAACAACGAAATTAGAGAATGGTATTTATTGATTTACGTGGCACTTCTGGATTGGGGTAAAGCATTTGACAGAATACTACGGAAGATAATATGGGATAGTCTTAAAAGAAGAAGTGTTGGTGATAAATTACGGAAGGGAATTGAAAGTATCTACCAAAACAACACAAATTACGTAAGAGCAAGAAACTTTTACAGAAAGATTTACAATTAATGAAAGATTAAAGCGACGAGGAGTACAGAGCCCGATATGTGCGAAGAGCGAGTCTCAACTAAGAGAAAACTTAAAAATATGGCAAGAGGAATTGAATGTTAAGATAAATGCGAGCAAAACAAATGTGATGGCATTGGGGAAGGAAAGTTGAAAATAAGTATGAAACTCAAATGTTCTGGAGCAAGTAGATTCTTGGGAGTAACAATTCAAAGTAGAGGAGGTATGGAGGAAGTACGTAAATAGTACTAAATACTAAAATAAAATAAGTAACGGCACGACATTTAAAACAGTGTCTCGGCCGGTACTGACATATGGGAGTAAATGCTGCGTATATATTGAATAATAGTGTAAAAAGTAAACTTCAGGCGATGGAGATGACATATTTAAGAAGAGTAAAAGAAGTAACAAGGAAAGAACGAGAAAATTAGAAGAGAACCTCTAATAAAGACGATCAAGAAGCAGCAGCTGAAATAGTTTGGTTACTTGATAAGAATGGAAAAAGAAGATCGCTAAAAGTTATATGGGAGGCGAAACCGATGACGAAAAGAACAAAAGGGAGACTCAAGAAAACGTGGAATATTGCAATAAAGGATATACTGCAAGAAAGACATGTGGGGTGGAACGAAGCAAGCAAGGTGGCAAAGGACAGAAAATTAGTACATACTATATATATAGATACTTTCACACCTAACGGTAGGAAAGGTTTTGACTATACCGGATGTTTCAAACCGTTTGCCTACTATCCTTTTCTCGCGAGCCATTGCAACTAAAGTAATGCGACAATGCTGCATCCAATGAATCACATAAAAATCTTTCCATCTTCCGGAAACATTCCGTTACATCACAAGCGGCGGTCAACTTTCTTATGTTAAATTGAATGCCGCCATTTTTAACCCAAATATAAACTCTACATTAAATTTGAAAGTAAGCAATTAACTACTCAAACTTTATGCTTTGCTAGTTATTATCGTTCTTCTTAGAAATGTTGCCAAATGCAGTTGATCAGGTTCAGGTGGGTGGGAGCAGGGAGAAGTGAATGTGACGGGTATTCATTTTGTCGAAACTCATTTTTTTTTTTTACAACGCTAATCGATTGCCCGTCAAAAAATACTGCAAAATGTCTAAGTTGAATAATCGCCAAAATTAATATTTTAAGAGATATTTCACAACAGCTATGACAGCATAAAATGCATATAATAAAATTTATGTACTTTACTTATTTATTTTATTTATTCAATGATTTTTTGTTACTGATGCATTGTATTAATCTTACATTATTGGTACATTAAAAATAAATTATTCGAAGTGGTTTCCACTTTTTTTCTATGCATCGTTGCAATCTAGACTGAAAGTTTCTACGCCCTCGAGATAGTTCTTCTGGGCTTATAGATCTGCATGCCTTCACTTATTCTTATCTTCATAACATGTGCATCATGTGAACGATTTTGATAGACAATTTCTTTTAACCTTCCCCAAAGATAATTTAAGCACTCTCTTCTACTTGCTTAGCGAAATGTGTAGGGCAACCATCATAAGAAACTAGGTGTTACCATTAAAAAAAAAAAAGAGTTTCAACAAACTGAATATTCGTCACATTACCTTTTCCCTTCTCCCACCCACTTGAATATTTTGCGAATCCATTTATGGATTTGAACACAATTTTAAAAAAATGTAAAAAAAAAAACGTCCATATCTTCAAGCTTGAACAGAGAAAGTAACAGTAAGCGTATTGTTTCGATACGTTTTTAAAGAACTTGGTGTGGATACAAAATCCGAACGACATTTACCAAACCGCGAAAAAAAAATGCGAAACCAATTCCGTGGATTTATTTAATTTTTTTCTAAGTGTTATACATGTTATAAAGATATATAAGAACAAAATACAATCAAAGAAAATAATAATGAATGCGATGATCTTTTCGCTACCATTATGTGCCTAAAGTCTACGTGAACTTAAGCACGTTCTCTGCGCAATCCAATGATGAAGTTCGCCTACCTTTCCTCGCGAGAAATGCATTTTAAAAAGTGAAAGTTATCACAGCGGCTCTCGGAGTCTACCACACCGTACTTGCCGAGAGGCATGTGTATTTGGAGTCGCTTTTTTTTGCATCGAACTACCGGTGAGCATGCGTTCGGGTATCAAAAACGGACTTATAGGAAGAGCTGAAGAACCACGGTTTACGTAACAGGCGCATGTACCGACGCTTCTCGAATAGCTCGGCGATTACGTAAAGGCTCCTCGGGTGATCGATAATTGTGATGGATCGATACTGGCTCTTCCTACGGAGTGGCTCTATAAAAATGCTTGGGCATCCGCACTAATGGAAGCCGTTGCGGTTGTACACCTTATGTAGCATGTATAGTTAGAAGTAGTAATTGGTTAGCGGGTATGTGTGAATTGGTGCATGTATAGGAAGCTGTAAAAGACATTATGTTGAATATTGATTACAAATATAAGCAATGAAGAAAACAAAGAAAACTCTTTACTTTCTTTTCTTTAAATGTGAACACTCTGTCTCTACTTTAAGGGTAAGGGTAAGGGCCCACTGGTGATTTTTGTCAATCAATAGTTTCTGTAATTGTTACCTTTCAAAATTCGGCGGCGCCATCGGAAAGGTGTCAAATTGACTTTTTAAAAATTTGCAATTTTGTTTTAACTTTAATTTCTTCTTCCGTTATTTTCTTTTTCGACGTATGTAAGCATTCTTACAGTACCACGAATAAAAATCAATAGCGTTATTAATCAAGATAGCATGAGCGGGCGTCTACAGCTTTGAAGCGAGATTATTAGGATTTATGGTAGCTCAAAAGCAAATCGAGAAGACTTGATATGACCACATTGAGGTACATTCAAACATTTTAGCTTGAATATTGTGTGCCTGAAAAATTAAAATTGAGACTTATCAAAAGATCAAATGATAAAAGGAGAGATAAAGAAGTCTGGCCAATTGAGGATTGAAAGTCAACTCGGGCAATTTACAAAAAAGTTAGACAAGAATATTAAAATGTGCTGTTACACTTTGTTCTTAAACAGAAAGTTTCAAAACTTGTTATCCTCAATTTTTTTGTATTTTCGGACATAAGATAATGCTAAGTTATTTATACCATATAAACCGCTCCGCTGTCTGTTCGAGTTCTGCTAGGATCAAAAAAAAATTCAGAGTGGGTCCGAGTCACCGTTCGTAGTTGGGGTGCAAATGACTGCGTTTCATCCTTTACGGTAAGGGGACGACTGTAGCAAAGCTATGGAACACTTTGCACACTAAAAAGGCTTCCGAAATTATGACAAGCTTTCAAAGGTCGTACACCCCGTTGGGCTGTCACCACAGTAAAAAAAAAATGTAATTTAAATATTTTTTTCGGTATATACGAATACGAGGGGAAAAAGATTTTTGGTATAAATCGTTTTATTGTTTTTTGTAGTATCCGCCATTCCAACCAATTTTTGGAATATTTTTTTTCTCTGGTGATAGTATCTACAAAACATGGTTTTTGAAGCTTTCAGCAGCCTATTTGGGTGATAAAAATCGCTGATCACGAATTTTTTGTTTGACATTTGAAAACAAACATGGTCATTAGATAATAAATCATTCAATGAGATATTGGTTCGATGTTTTTCTTCATCAAACAATCAATTGTTTGATGTGCTGTGTGACAGTTGGCATTGTCATGATGAAGGACATTGCGGCATTGTCGATTTCTTTTTCCATCGATGATTTCTAGCAAAGTGTTCACATTAACTGTTTTTCGATCCTCTAAGGCGATGCTTGCGATAAACAAATGAAACAAGGAATCGTTTTCCTGGAAGTGCTTCGTAAACGAATAACTTCCGTTGGAGACGGTCCATCTGGGAACATCGTGGCTTAGTTTCCGGTTCGTACGAATGTTTCGTCATTCGTTACGACGTTATATACGGAGGAAGTTCCTCGGCTGAATTTTCTGAGCATTTCTTTGCACTAATCAACACAAGTCTTTTTTGTGCTTGGGTCAAATTATATGGAAAACATCGGAAACTGACCCCTTTCATATCTAGATGTTCATGAAAATTAAATTTTGTTATGTCTAAGAGTACCTCCGTCTTACGGTAACTCAGATGCCGTTCTTCTTCAATGAATGAAGGTGCGCACAGCATCAATGCTTTTTGGAACAACAACCGATTTTGACTAACTTTCACGAAATCATTGATGGAAGCACGACCAAGACAAAATTGTAAACAATCTTCACAAGAAATTTCCGTTTATTCACAAAATTGTTGTTCTTAAACGCCCACTGCAATCAAACTACTCGGCTGAATTCTGTGCTGTCACTGTTATGATAAATTTTGGCGGTCGTTTGTAAAAAGTAAAGACGCAATCCTTGCATTTCAAATCGTGTTAATAAGAAAATTGAAAAAAAAAACATTTGAATTTTAAAATTTCGTATAATTTAAATTAAAAAGCAACTGCAGAAGAATCTTCCAGATCCTGAATTGCTTAAACTTTGCCGATTACTCGCTGAGTGTCTTCATAACATCTTCGAAAACTGGAAGATTGAGTATCATTAATGATATATAAACTATTGCATCAAATAGTTTCACATTTGCCCATCAGATGGCCTCTAATTAACTCTCTTCCGCCGATTGTAAACATTACGACAGGGAAGCAATCAATTAGACAATAGCATCCATTTCACCTTCGTGCTTGCCTCTATTCCGCGATGGGAAGAACAAGAGGTCCCGCACGTACAATTACGCGTTCACACATATTCGTATCTAGCCGAGCTGGCTGTGTACATTTTCGTCCGGCAGTACGTGTGGATGTAATTATAAACGCTATCTCAATGTTAATGGCCAACAGTTACCTAACACTTTCTCCGTATCTTTTGTAATAGCTATGAAAGCAGTTGCGTGGCCAGAAGATCAAGGTGGAAGCGCGTAATTGAAATATTTTTGCAATTGTTGCCATGGGATTACCTCATTGTACCGTCCAAAATAGCAACTTGAAACTCGTTTAAGACGAGAAAGAAAGCAAACTGATATTATGCAATCATAATGGTGGATACGTGATAAATTAGGACTGCGAGAGTTCCTCCTTTTTTTTAAAGCGTCTATTTCCAAAAACGTATTTTTTTTTCTGATGTTGAAATAAAATATCTAATGGCGGTTACAGATTTTCCGTTTATGTCTTATTCTTAGAGATTTAAGTGCTTCATCCTATACTTATATTTCTTTGGTTTTTATTTAATTTTTTTAATTAATATAAAATAAGTGATATTTGAAAATTGACCAAGGCATTAGAAATTCCGCATTTACTTGGAATAGGTGTTCAACTGATAACCTCAGGCTATCTGACAGTATCCTAACTTGCCAACCAATGACCTTATAGAGTTTTGAAAAGTTTCAGGCGTTATTACTTGAAAAGCTGTTCTGATTCGATCTCCTAGTTTTTGGAGAGATTCAGTCAAATCCTTATAAATTACTGACTTCAAATGACCCCAAAGAACAAAAATCCGGTGATCGCGCCAGCCACTTAATATGTCCTCTTCGGTTTATTCATCTGCAGAAATATCGTCTTCAGCTATTCCCTAACACTAGCAGCGTACCAAATTTCCTTTAACAGTTGTAACTGATTTGCACGATTGGGACACAAACGAATTAATTCAGGAATTATGTGATTTTGCAAAAGCTGTAAATAACGTTTCTCTGATAAAAAAAAAAAAAATGGTCCAATGATTCTTCCGCTAGCTATACCAGCAACAACATTCAGTTTTTGTGGGTACTGCGTGTGAGCTTCTTCCAGCCAGTGTGAATTATGGACCGACTAACAGCGGCAATTGTGTCAATTTACAAAATCCGTTTAAACAAGTTGCTCCATCGGAAATAAGCCTGCAGAAATGAGTTCACTTCACGAAATTAGCAGAGACTAGACAGATATTGAAGTTTTGAGTTCCTCAATGGAATTATAAAAAAAATTATTCAAATAATACATTAAAATTAGTAAAAAATAAGTTTGCTTCAAAGAAAATTAAATTTAAATGTTGCAAATTAGCCAGTCGACATCTTCAAAAAAATTGTAAAATAGTGCCAAATTTTTATTTAAATTATATTATCATTTATATATTTAATGAGCACATTTCTCCGTAACATTTGAATAATATAAATAATAATAAGAATCCTTTCATAGCCTACTTTGCATGTATTTTAATATTTAACAGAAATGAATTTCCAAAGAAAAAAAGAACATCACCAAACAATATTGCGTGACAAATTCCCTTTCACATCAAATCACACGGCGAGAAGAAGAAAGTTCACGTAGCATGATAGCGATTGGTGTCAGTAGTGTTAATTGGAAGATAGCATTTTGTTCATGAAATACGTATTCTACCAGCCATTCGTTTATTTTTCTGTGGTGATAATTTTGCTTTTATGTCGAGCTCACCTATGCCGTAATAGCATACAGAAGCTTGTCTAATAAACAGCGAATTGACGAAGAATTGTTGAGTAACAATCTCTGAAGGAATGGCTTACGTTTGTGTCAAAACTTATTTGCACTTCTGATATATTAAAAGAGGTAACCTGGTTGATAAAATACATTTTTATTGGTTAGTTAAATACCTTCGGTTCGCGGAACGACATATTTCACATGTGGCTAAACTAAAGGCAGCCTGGTATTACGATTGGGTCCAAGGTTAATTTTTTAGCATGTGCTGTAATTTGGAAGAATTGAAATTTTGGGAAAACTTTAGCTATTGGCTTTTAAGCAGTATTTATAGAGAATTGCTATAAACACAAGAAAAATCTTAACTATCTTTGCTCTTATTTTTTGATTGGTTAGTAATGGAATTGAATGAAAACTTTTGCTTTGGCGAAGCCATTTTGCTTAAACTTTCGATTTGGATACTAAAACAATCGAAAAATGTTTCTTTCAAAATTACATCAAGTGACATTGAAAAACTTACCACGCGATAGAAGATCATAAAATAATAAAGAAAGGCCCCATACTTCGATGTCTGCAAGGCTTTTGTTTTCAATATACACGATTCTTTTTTTAGAAAAACTATTTTCTTTTTAATTTCTTCAGATTGTGAAGGCACAATTGAACCAAAATTTAGAGTATTTCGTTTCGAGTATTGTGAGAATAACCCGTGGACAAACGCTTATCTGTAGTTTGTATTAATTTATTAAAGTTTGTCGTGTTCCTGATTATGTTTTTGTTTGATTCTGTTATTTGTCGTCTTTTAAAACTGCTTTTAAAAATGGTTCCCTAAACTTTTGAGGAATACAGGGACATGATTATGTGTTATGGCGAGGCTCGATCACATTCTTCCGAAACTCAACTTATCTATCAAGAGCATTTATTGAGGTCCAAAGGAGCCCACACAGGAGGAGATGGCTATTAGTGGGGTTACTGGAACTCAACGTATTGAATTCGTAAAGAATTAACAAAAGAAAATTGGAAGAAAAAATAAGAAACACGAAATATTTCGAAATGAAGGCAATAAAGTAAACACCACCAGCGAAATTACATTAAAAAGAAAGAATAATACGGAAGACTGACTTGAAGGAATTTGCATGTTGAGTCTGTGAGAGCAATAATTACAAATAGACATAAAAATGGTAAGAAATTGAGAAGATATTGACAAAGGGAAGTAGATAAATGTGTAGGGCAATGAGAATAATTAAATCTAAAATGATTAAGTAACGCCCCACAAATGGACAAGAGAATGTAATTTAAGCCATAGAGCCAGCCGCGAGAAACATATTTGCAAAAATGAAGAATTCTGATGAGCACATAAGGAGGTTATGAGGACTTACATGTAGACTTGGCACAAACATAAAGTCACAGCGAATAAGATGGCTAAGACAGGAAGCATGGCAAAGTTGGAGGCAAGCATCTCGAAGATTTGAAGCGCTGAGATCAATTTAATGAGTCTGTGACCTTTGTGCTTTAGAAACCAACATTTAAAGCTTTTTTTGGAAAATAATTTAAATCACTAACGAATATCGTTTTGTAAATTTGCTTGAAGCTTTTTTTTTTAATTTGTTGTTATCATCACTCTCATACGAACAAATTCCTAAAATTGGGAAGACAAAAATATTTTAAGATTTTTCTTTATTTGACTTTGCTTTAAAGACTTTAAATCATTTTCCCAGACATAGACCAGAAGTTAATAGGAAATATGGATGAGTAGTATTAAACAGTATGTATTCCTCTGAAAGTTTTAAATTATTAAATTTCCATAAACAAACACAAAATTATTTTCCTTAACATAATTCTATAATACGTTTCATACGTTACACGTACAATTAAAACAATAGTAAGACACACGAAACACGCGAGTAATCTCGTAATCAAATGCTGGAGACATGACAAGCACTTGGGCGGCGAAACAATAGGCAGCCGGTACATTTTTACAATACAAAACCAACGACGAAGTGAAATGTTAGAGCAGCTTGTCGTTACGCCAAACGGTTTGCGACATCGCTGGTTCTTCCTTCCTGCTCCACGTTGTATCTGTCCTATTCATACCGAGCATTTCCAACGATGACGGAAAAGAGTGACCTGGTTACATCTCAATGGAATTTCGAATTTTCTCTACTGAGGAAGGTAGTTGGAACAAAGCAGTAAACCTATTAAAGCTAAAATATCCCAATTGAGTTATTGGGAAAAAAAATCGAAGAAAAAAAGAGAATACTCTGGAGATAAATTACTATCGAGTTTACAGAATTTAAAGGAAGTCCAACCAAATCAGCACAAAGGCTAGTTTGTGTATAAACGGTTCAGTTTCGCAAGATGATATTTTCTCGATTTCAGCTTCGTTAAACACGTCCTCGAACAGTTGAGCCAATTCAAGAAAAAGGAGAAGATGAAGCGGGAGAATGTGTTAAGGCTGGAGGAAATGAGAAGATTGAAAATAGGAGAAGACCAAATAAACGCAGCAAATATGTCATTTGATCAAATAAATATTGATACAAACTAAGATGACAAAAGGATGGAATACCGACATAATCACATCCATTTACAAAAAAAGGGGAAATAGGAAGAACGACAGTCCGGTAACGTTGCTAAATGTCGTCTGCAAAATACTGTTAAATCTGATAAATAAGCCATTCAAGGTGTTGAAAAAAATTCTTCGAAATGATCAAAATGGCTTCACACCAGTAGATCCTCTGTAGTAAATACATAGACTGGAGTAAATATTCCAAAAGACGGGATTGCAACCAAGAAACTCATGCAATCTTCATCAACTTCACTTTATTTAAGTGTAACAATAGGAAAAGTTACCATTTATACATAGCCATTTCTCTTGGGATGATACGACGGATCTATGTAATTACTTCAGGTTAAATATTTTTGATACGGAAATTTTTTCAGTTAGAAACGCATCTAGGCCATCGAAATTTGTAACATTCCTTAAAGAAATTTAATGACTTTTTAAAGAACATCAGTAAAACTAACTTGGACCAGGCTGTGAAATAAAAAAAATATGTTTATCTAAGAAAAATTCCGATGAAAGCTTAACCACAAGCAGATATAAAAGGAAGCGTAATATTATTGCGAGACCGTGGGCCTCAACTAGATGGTGTGCGTCTCTATCAGGTCTCCCCTACCCGACAAGGCGAAATACCTTCGGAACTTCTTAGCCTTTCAACAATTCCGGGCAAACTTTAACTGTTCGTTACACTGTCAGGTTCACAAACCTCTCCTTAGATATCAATCGGTACTTATACCCAACAGAGATTGTTACAAATTAATCTGTGCTGTTGCCAGCAGTTAATTGATATAAGCCAATAGACCCGATTAAATTGGCAGTATTAAATTAAATTTGGCGCGTTCGAATCTTGGTATTGGCGAAGCAGGAAGTCGTTAGATTTAGAGCTAATTAATTAATTAAATTGAAAGTGATAATTATTGAATAATATTTAAATATCTGTTTGAAATTCGTTGATATCTCCGGAACCAAAATGGATTCGTTCGAAATCAGGTAAGATAGTGTTTCGTTTAAATGTATTAATTAATAATTATTCATAGTTTTATACGGAAAAGTTTAACCTAGAAGCATTTCTTTTTGATTCTACATTTAAGAGAATTTTGATTTAATTATATACATTTATTTGCTAATTTATTTTTTGTATTTGACAAAATTTGTGCCGAAAAGAATAACACTTAAAATAACAATATTTATTTCATTGTCCAATTTTTAACACAAACATAAAAAATTACTCGAACAAAATATTCAAAATCTAGCTTCAGAAATTAGCATTTATAGAAAATATTTTGAGAAGTCTCTCGTGATAATTAAAATATTGATTAGAACATTACTACAAGATGATTAAAAACTAACAGCGATAATTGTGTCAAGAGTATATATTCTAGTTTATTGAAAGTAACGTAAAATTAGCCCAAGTAAAAGTTCTTTTAAGTGGTATTAAATGTTAAGAAATCATACTTGGAAGTTATTTTTTATTGTTGATATGTTTAAATTGGTTTGGCCCGGTTTTGTATGAACAAGTTATTGGCTTAAAATATTGTTGGAACTCCTGAGTTCTTCTTCTCAGACCTCAGATGGCTGTTTTCATTTTGCAGCATTTAAACCTTGAGGATTTTATTATTTATTGCATAAAATATTAAAAATACATTGAAAACAAAATTCCTCTCATTGTGTATGGTATGTTGTTAATATTACAGCACCATCTTCACGAAAAGATTTACAACATTTATTGGAGTACTTCGAGTTACGCGATTCCAAGTATTCCTATTACAGCCAGATTTTGGTCGTAATGAAGCTTCAGGCAAAAGAGTAGTCAAGGATGCGCTATCAGATTCGAAAAATTCGTCATCATAGTTTCTACATGTCTTCATTTTCGCCGACATAAAATTGATCAATGGAATATTTAAACCAAATAGTAATTAAAAATACGCTGAATTCTGCTACATGAAGGAGACTATATCATAACTACAATGTATAAAGTAAAGCCTCCTAGCGATGGCTGAAATCAGAATTTCTACGGATTTTTTATAGTTATTTTAATACCACGTATCAACCATTTTTCAAAATTTCTCTTTTGTAATACAGGGTTTTTTTGGTGGTGACGGCCCAACGCTGTCTTTTCATAACCGCAGGAGCCTTTATGTGCATAAAGTGTTCCATGGTTATGTTACTATCACCCTTTCAGCGTTAATTGGCAGTTAATTGTTTCCCAATTGCAACCCACTCATTAAGAAAAATTGATCTAGCAGGGCTCAAACACACAGCGCCTAACTGCCCAGTCAGACGCAGACGGGATCACCGAGCCAAATATATTTTTACACACATGTTGTTGTAGACTTCCGTAGTCGTTGTTGTTTTCTTTTAAAGAATTTAGGTTTCCGCGTTGAAACCGCGTCGTAATTGCATGAGAATGCCGACGTTTCGCTCTCAATTGTAGGCAGCAGCCCAGAAGAAGCTCCAAAATTGAAAAACCCGGAAATCTAAATTCTTTATGTTTTTACACAATTTTTTTTTCGCAGTAACTGTTCTAATAACTTAATATGTACTGAAAGCCCTTCAATGTTCACGAAAGAAGACAAGACTCGATTAAATAGAGAATTTGGTTGCTTCCTAAAAATCTAGAAAAATTTTAATACGCGTTATTGCAACTAAGCCCTCAATATTCAAATTAAATAATGTTTTATGAAGCTTGTAAATAGTGAAACAGCTATAATTTATCGTTATTCGGAAGAATGGGATTTCACCCTTTATTAAAATTTTTATAGATGACTTTCTCCATAAAAATGAAAAATACGAAGCTTAAAAGTAGTTCATCCACATATTATATTATCAAATAGGATCGGATTATTCAGATATCATATATGTAGAAATTTAAACGAGTTTATTTTTTTTTTTGTGGAAATGTAAGAATTAAGAATTGGAGTATTTAGACGATGAACTGCAGCAATTAGTGAAGAATTGTTCAAACATTGTTTGTTTAAAGTTTAATTACAAGTCACCTTTAGTAGGGCGTAGCAGGTAAATAATATAAAAAATATAATCAACAAATAAATAATATAAATTGTTTAAGTGTTTGTTTTTTAAATTTGAATTTCAAGTCGTTTTGAAAGGAAGAAAGAAAGCTTTTTGAGCTTTTTCTTCTTTCTTTTCTTTTTTCGCGATGTCGGACATGTTGTCAACCTTGATTTTTTTTCATTTTCTTTGTTTTAATTATTTTTTCTTTTGTTTTTTGCCGTTTATCTTGACGTTAGTATATAACTTAAGTCAGTTACGTCCCTAATTGTTAGTCAAAAACCTCTTTGTAAACAGATGCCTGATAAAGTTGAGAACATGTCCGTAATAAAAAAAAAAAACAAAGAAGAAAAAGCGCAATTCTTTTTTTCCTTTCAAAACGAATTGAAACCCAAATTTGGAAAACAGCTACAATGTTTAAGTAAATATTAAAAAAATCGATATTTCCTTGATTCTATTGAAATAAATTTATTAATTAATGAAATGAAAATCTTAAGATGCCGACAGAATTCGAACCTCCGACTCCCGTTTGCTTAACGGGCGCATTACTAAGCGACAAAATCGCTGTAGAAACGAATCCTTTCAAACGCAAGTCGTAGGTTTGAATCCTATCCCTGCCTTGAAATTTTTATTTCATTAATTAAATTTAATTACATCGATAAATCAAAGAAATATCGATTTTTCAGTATTAGCTGATGGAACCCAACATATTCATTAATTATTTAATTTTCTATTTTTTTTTTCGCTTCATTGCTGTATTTCTTAATCTTTTGTGAGTATCGGCGTATTTAATATAGGCGTCAATATTCTTCACGCTAGTACTAAATCACGTACTCACTTCACGATAGTGATGTAACCTTTTGTAACTCTCACTTTAACATTAAGTTGCTAACATTATACATTAGCGAAAATGAAGAAACATATATAAAAAAAATATAATTAAAACAATTGAAGGAGCGACTGTAGGGATGTGGGTATGCGAAAAATCTCACGTCTCATGGTTTTTGAAGTAATTTTGACCAATTGAAACATGGTAATTATTATTATTATTACTATATATTATTGATAAAGACCTTTGAAAGCTTTCATAACCCACGTTAAAGCCGAATAATCTTTATTTTGAATAGTATTCTATTCGTATGACGTCAAAATGTATACTCGACACGAAATTAGAAATAAATATTATTCTCCGGTAAAGATTAAATAATATTAAATTTATTTGCCTGATGTTTTTCTTCTAATCGCCATTCTTAATTAAAAAAAAAGGAATAAGGTCGATACGAATGGCTGAACGATATTGACCTTCTGCGTTTCTTACCAATCACCAAGGTCTAGGTTACAAGTATTTGTATAATTTACATTTATAAAACATTTTCACCTCAAGCATAGCTTGTGTGATGTACCTGCTAAATGAAAAATAACAAATTAATTATTCTGTCAGGTTTTGTTTTTACATGAAATTCCAACTAAAAGACTCATATTCCCTAAAATATTCACAAAGAAAGCGGGTTTCTATTTTCTTTTTTCTATTGGATTAACTATGCAAATAATATACCGCGAATTATACCAAGTAAGTTCTGAAACAAAGATAACGCTCGGGAAAGATTTATAGTACAGAGTTTATTAATTGGTGGAGAATTATGAAAGTAAATTTAGTTGTTTCACATAATTTAGGCAGCTTTTATACTCACAGTGGTTCCCATTGTTTTAAAGCCATAGTGGAAAGGTTTATTATTCTTTAAACGTAATTCCGTTTTCGCTTTTTTTTTTTCGTCTGTTTGATTTGCAGCTTTATAATTTTTATTTGTTTAAATCGCTTTCACACGATACAACGGCCAGGTTTCTGACGTAATTGGAAAATTTGCGGCAAATAGGTAGAGATGAAGATCTAAATAAAAATTGTGTTTTTCAAACGATACAAATTGTCAATAAAACCATTTGGAGAAGTTACGCAAAATTACTTTTGTTTATGGTGGAACTTTCAATCGACAAGATGGTGCTTAGCGTAGTAATAGTAATAGCACAATCCTATTTTGTCTTATCCATTACCGTGCCCAGAGAAAGTTTACACAAAGAGATGTTTTATTGAATCGAAATAAGTTTATGTATATTGGATCGAAGTTGGCCGCGCTATTTTGTTTATGTTGGACGTGCGTGGTACGATGTAGTTTCGTAACAGTGAAAGTGTCAACGATCTTGAGATAAATTCTGCATTTTGTAGTGTTTGTCTTTTTAAGAGGGATTGTTATAATTTAATTTCGCATCTATTATTAGTCAATTAGCAATTTAATGTTCCTTTTTTTTAAAGAATGAGAAAATGGTTGAAAATTAGTCAATTTATATTGATTGATACGCGATTACTTGTTAAGAAGAAGCATATGTGATAAAAAAGTAATTAAGTATATAGGTTGAGGCAGTCATCATTGTAAAATCTAGAATCTTTGCTTTTGTTCTCAATAAATTCTGGGTATATTTTTTATTTTTTTGTATACATTTTTCGCAGCTTCCATCTCTTTAATTCGGCCAAATAGTAGTTGGCATCTTGTTCCGCAAAATGCGCGTTTAGGAATGTGAAGGCCTTCTCATTAGATTAAAATTTTTCCTCTTCGAACGAAATTTTCAGTCTAGAAGTTGCTAAGGGCCAGACCTAGTGAATAGGCTCGGCTGGCTTTCAAATCGAACTTCAATTCGTGTATTTACCATTGAAATATGAGATACCTCAATGACTGTTCCAGAAAACAGTTTTTCCGGTCGTCCTCGTCTTTTTTTGGGGCCGGTTTATCTTTCGTAGTCCGCTGTTCCGATTGCGTCTTGGCTTCAGGAATATGCTGGTATATCCAAGTTCCATCTACAGTTATTAACCGATGTATATCGCTTAAACTGCGATAGTGGTTGCATTTGTTAGTCATCTCGAACGTTTATTGTTAACCAAGCTGGTACGACCCGGTCTCACTTCAGTTGATCATAATGTCAGTTGCAAATGTACACTATCATTTGCGTAAACCGTGCTCATCTCGACTGTATTTCAACTGTCCGATATTCGATTTTCATTGGCCGACACAAACGACTATTTAACAATAACTAATCGTCCAACACGACTGAAAATTTCAAAAGTATGTTTCAACCAATGCGCCTGACATTTTTCAGAATGCGTTGAAAGTTTATGACGGTAGTGTATATGACATAGAAGACATCAAACTTGCTTTTGATTTTTTTTTATATCTTAGAGAGGCATCTCACAGAATTAACAGACATGCTAGGGGAAAGCACAGAAAAAACGTATAAAAAAATACGAGGCTATGTTATAGTAAAATACGAAAAATTATAAATGCTTGCTACAGAAATATAGATGCCTACGTTAAGGATGTATCTTAAGCTCAAAGCGATCATTTCCAATGATAAAAAATTCTGAGAAATAAATCAAAATATTTAACAAAAGATCTCAAAAGAATAGATTGAAAGTGTGTCCACTTTCCAAACAGACAAAAAGGACAATACGTAAGAAGCTTTACAATGTAAATAGATAAATAATAAGGGAGATCGGAAACATACATAAAGAAATGAGGGTGCAAGCTTCCATCAATTAAAGTAGTACCCATTTTAGCTTTGAGAACAAAAACATGGACAACCGCAGACTGCCAAAAAAATATTTAAACCGGCGTAGCACAACAAAGCGCTTCAAAAGAAAATCTTCTCGAGGCGTGAGATCCTTCTGGGGGCGCCGCAACCTGCTCTATGTCGTTTACTTTGATTTGTACAGTAATACAGTCGAATGATTACGCAATTTCACGAAAACTAACACGCGCAAGTGTACGTTCTCGTCTGCGAGACATCACTCGCGCACTGCACGGATTGTAAGAAGCGTTCCTGTAAAAATAAACGCGGAATATCTGTCTCTTGTAAATGCTGGAAAACAAACTAGATTGATGCAGTATGATAAACAATCGTTTAAGTTGAGACCTTCAAAAATATATTTTACATTTTAACGAAATACTGCTGTAATTTAGGGGTGGTGCATTTTTTATTGCAGCCAGTGTATGTTAAGATATCGTTTCATCGAAGTTTCATGAAAGGTCTTCAAAAAAGAACTAATTTTCTGCCGACGGTTATTTCAAACAAATAAGCTACATGTATGACGACAAACAAACATAAAACTAGAAAAGCAGAACGTTCGTGTTTTTCTTTTCTGGATCATGGATCTTCACAAGGTAGCAACCGACAACATCTTACATTTAAAACATAAATCTTTGTATATAAAACTAGAGTTTTTCCTGAGAACATTGTCATGCAGTGAAGGCTCAGGTTGATTTATTTACATTATTATGGACTAATAAAAATAATAATAATAATAAACATCTCCCATTAAGGGAAATTTGCGTATTATAGGCTTAAATTACAAATGCAAACGAGAGTTAAATGAAGCTTCACTTATGAAAGTAAAATTACCAACAACAAAAAATTTAGTTAGTCCATAAAAACACTTCAGTATTATTTATATACCATTTCTTCATTATTTAATTTATGTTTGCCATAACAGCAACAATTATAATTATCTCTAAATTGCTTGAAGCGTAAGCAAGACTAATAAGTTCTAAGTAATAGCGTAGCTATGTAGGTCAGCTTCCTCTCAACTAACAAACGCTATTCGATTCCACATCGTAACTTTTCACTTCCTTCCGATATCAGCGGCATTTTTCTCGCCCGAACGAAAGCTGAAATAAAGATACGCTGACGTAATACTTTTACTTTTACCGGCGAGGTTTTAAACTTGCGGAGCATGTTGCCAGTGCATAAAACTATAGATTCAATCAGATATGTGTGGGTTCCAACGGCGTAACTTTCTTCCATAAAACATTTTTTGTTTATTTACCTTTCTTTCACATAATCCGGACGCGAGTACTTTGGTTGCTTTTATTGGAATTCCATGTAAATTGTTGAGGATTTTATTGAACTTGTGCATTAAGATCTGTAGATGTTACAAGTTTATGGTTATTAAGTAAAAGTTTAAGTGGAAATTAAATTAATATGGAATGATTCTGCTTTTCATCCTTAGCTATAAATAAAACTTTAATTGATATTTTAAAATCGGCAAATTTGCAAAATGTTTAAGGATCAATTTATAGAATAAACTTTTGTCCTTTTTGGTGTATCAACTCTTAGCTTTGTTTTTACTTAATTCGTTTCATATTTCCTATTGTTCTTACGACGATTTCTCTTAACTCACTACTCTTATCTTAATTATCTTCGAAATCATCCTCTTCTTCGTGAATGTTTGTCATCTCGTGGGGTTCAAAATAACTAACAGAGCCTCTGTCGAATCTCCCTTCCCTAGGTTTCTTTGTCGACGCTAACCAATCTCCCGTAGAAGAGTACCGATTCCCTCCAACCTCTTCCATAAGAAGTACAAAAATACCCATGAACATGATGCTTATTCAAATCATCGTCCAAAACAGAATGTTTCAATTCACATTTACACGTTTAATAACAACACAAAAAGAGTCTTTGATCCGTTTTATGCCTCAGCTTAAGTGATATTATATCTTAACTCCATCCATTAGTTTGTTCACGATATTTAATAATAAATTAATATTTCGTAAAATTTTCCATTCCCTTTCTTTTGCAAATCTTCGATGTTGTGTTTTTGTCTTATGTGTTAAAGCAAACAGTTGTGGTTCTCCAGACTCAACATGTATTTTATGCTTTCCCATATCTCCTAAGGTGTCGAAAGAATTGAAAGGATTACCTGAATAATTAGCAAAAGGAGGAAGTCTCATACTTGAAGAATACGCCAGGACAAAGACAGCAGAAGATATTCATAACAACTTCGCCAACAACAGTTGAAATGTTAATATCGTAGTACAAGTGGCTACAAAGCCACTGGAAGGTTGCTACTCTAAGTTGCAGCTTTGGGTTCACTTTGATCTCTGTTCTATGCATTTTCTTTAAGTTTAATCTCATTTCTCCTTTCCTTTCGTCTTCATCTTCGTGAGACAATTTTTGTCTAGATTTCTCAATGAACTGACGGCGATTATGCCAGAGTAAATTTTAAAAATATATATATAAAATATATATATAAAAATATACATGACCTCGGTGTTTCTGTAAAAATGGAAAAAAAATGAATATGGAGCCGTCATTAAATTCTTGCGGTTGAAGGACAATACTCTACACAAATTCAAGTCGAGGTGGACGCTGTTTACAGGGACTCTGTACCGCCGTTTGGCACAATCACATTTTGGGCAGCCCAAAGTGATTGCGGTTGTACCACCTTGGTTCACGATAAACGTTTGGGATGATCAAAAGTTCACCAAATAGTGTTAGGCAATCACCAAATTAAGGTTTCAGAATTGGCATTTTAAAAGCACGTGTTTGTCATATATTGATTGAGGATTTGAGCATGGAAAAGCTAACCGCAAATTAGGTGACGCGCTTGCTCACTAAAGACCAAAAAAGCATTTGACAGAAGATTTTCAATCCTCTGTTAAAGCGGGTTTAAACGAAGTAAATCGTGGTTTTAGCGTCGATTAATAACTGTAGACGAAATAATAACGTAGGCTTTCATGACCAGAGTCAACTAAAACTAAACGTGTTCGGGGTTTGTACCGTGTCGTGTTAGGCAATCGAAAACTCGATGTTTCATCCACAATCAAATGGGGCTTCTTCAGCAGGTAGGCTATAGTTAGCACGCATGAACCGTGCAGATTTGAATTGAGGAAATTTTAATCTATTTAGAGGCACCATTCAATTTCGCAAATTCTTTCAATGTTATTCATCAACAAAGAGTCATTTCCAGGTCAGTTCTTTCATAATTTAATGGGTTGTTTTTCAACCGTAATTGCATTGCTTGGAAGAACAATGTTAAATTCATGAAAATTTTGATTGAATACGAATGAATAGTGTTTAGTTAATATCTAGTCAAATAGCATTTTACTTAGAAATATTTTTATTTTAAAATTGTAAATACCTACTAACTCTCCTGTAAAACAAAAGAACAATGGAATTTTTCATTAATTTGACCTTCTAAAACTATAAAATAACTACTGAGCTATAAGTCTTCAAAAAATGAAGTGCAACACACGCTCAGAAACATATCTTTAACATATTCTAATGCTTTTTTAATTTTTCTTAGGTATTCCCCTGGTTAACACGCCCACACCAAGAAGAACCAGGCATGAAGAATACAAATCCGAGGTTGCAAAACAGAAGACGAAAGCAATTCATTTTTCTCAAAAGGAACAGAATGAAACCAGCTCCAGACTGATCTCTTGGACCAATTCCAGTTACTACAAGTCTAGTCACAAAGAAGAATATGATAATATAATTTACTTTCTCAAAAAAGATTTTGCGCCTGTGTCATATATTTTATGCATTAATCTAGTCATAGACAAACCACATCATCAAGATGGTTATGGAAACTTTGCTAATTTCCACAGCAATGCGCACCGTTGCTTTAATAGGTAACACCTTATGGCTAATACCGCTACTTTTAGCTGGAGTCACCTACGTTCGTTACGACCAACACGATCCAGAAGGAAAAATTATCGATCGTCAAGATTTGTATAAAGAATACGACTTTATCGTAGTTGGTGGAGGTTCGGCCGGAGCCGTGGTAGCTTCGAGATTATCAGAAATACCCAATTGGAACGTTTTACTCTTAGAAGCAGGCGGTGATGAAAATGAAATTACAGATGTACCATCTTTAGCAGCCTATCTTCAATTATCAGGCGTAGATTGGGCGTATAAAACGGAACCAACTGGTAAAGCGTGTCTAGGAATGAAGAATAACAGATGTAATTGGCCCAGAGGTAAAATATTGGGTGGATCTTCAGTTCTAAATTACATGATCTATGTCAGAGGTAACCGACATGATTACGATAACTGGGAAAGGATGGGAAACTCTGGCTGGAACTATGAAAACGTTCTGCATTATTTCAAAAAATCGGAGGATAACAGGAACCCTTATTTAGATACGAAATACCACGGCAAAAATGGTTACCAAACCGTACAAGAATCACCTTGGAGGACTCCTTTAGTCTTAGCATTCGTACAAGCTGGAACCGAGATGGGGTACCCACACAGGGATATTAATGGAGAAGAACAAGCTGGGTTCATGGTTGCTCAAGGGACCATACGAAGAGGATCACGGTGCTCGACGGCTAAAGCCTTTTTAAGGCCAGTACGAATGAGAAAAAATCTTCATATAGCACTAAATTCCCACGTAACAAGATTACTTATAAATCCAAATGATAAAAGAGTTTATGGGGTGGAATTCCGCAGAAATGGTAGAAGGCAAATCGTAATGGCCAAAAAAGAAGTAATCTTATCAGCAGGCGCCATTAATAGCCCCCAAATTCTGATGTTATCCGGGGTAGGTCCTCAAGAACATCTTGCTTCGTTAGGCATACCAGTTTTACAGAATCTAAAGGTTGGAGAGAATCTACAGGACCATGTAGCGATGGGTGGGTTAACGTTTTTAGTCGACAAACCAATTTCAATTGTCCAAGATAGGTTTGAAGCCTTCGGAATGACCATGTATTATATTATGAAGGAAAAGGGACCTATGAGCACTCTAGGCGGTGTCGAGGGATTGGGATTTGTGAGTACCAAATATGCTAATAGGTCTTGGCCTGATATCCAATATCACATGGCGCCAGCTAGTATAAGTTCTGACAATGGAGCTCGAGTTAAGAAATCCTTGGGTTTGAAAGATTCATTATATAAAGCTGTCTACGAACCTATAGCTAACAAAGATGCCTGGACTATAATGCCCTTATTACTAAGGCCAAAATCCACAGGTTGGGTAAGGCTAAGAAGCAAAAACCCCTTCCACTATCCTTTAATCGATGCCAATTATTTCGACGATCCATTCGATGTCCAAACTTTAGTGGAGGGCGCTAAAATCGCCGTCGAAATTAGTAAATCCCCTGCTTTTAAACAATTTAATTCTAGAGTGCACTCAGTGCCTTTCCCAAATTGTCGAAAGTATCGATTTGGGTCGGATGCATATTGGGAGTGTCACATGAGGACCTTTTCCATGACGATTTACCATCCCGTGGGAACCTGTAAAATGGGACCTAAATGGGACAGAGACGCGGTGGTTGATCCGCGACTTAAAGTGTACGGGATTCAAAATTTACGGGTGATAGACGCTTCCATTATGCCAAAAATTGTTAGTGGTAACACTAACGCCCCTGTAATCATGATTGGTGAAAAGGGTGCAGACTTAATCAAAGAAGATTGGCTGGGTGAGAAGTTTAAGCTATGAAGTGGGTGTTTTCACAGTTTTGCAAAAACTTAAATTATTTTTTTTAATGTTTGAAACGTCGCTGCGTGCATAATACTGATTAAGCTTGAAATTAACGATATTCTGAATGTATTTGATTATATAGCAGTAATTATGTTTGTTTTTATTGTATATAATAATTTCTAAGTTACGTACATATATACAGAATGTTCTATTCTTCTGGAATTGTAGAACTGTGCCTTTTGTGTAAATGGTAATAAGGTTAACATTTTCAAATAATATACGCCATAAACTGTCTTTAAAAATATTTCTGGATATACAAGGTGACCGGTAGATAGCGAATCAAGAATCTAGGATCATTGTTGTTTTAAATAGAACACCCTGGATTTTATTAAATTTTTTTCTTGCAGGTTCTTCATCTACAAATAAATCAACATAACATGGGTTTCTACATTTATTTATAATAAATTGTCAATATAAATACATTTTAACACAAAATTTTACGAAATTAAATTATACACTTGGCTCTAGCTAGACAGCGTATTAAAATGCCCTCGGGGCAGACAGGATGTTCTCGAACATAAAAGAAATTTTTTTTTTTTAATAGCAATCTGCAAACATACCGTTTCCGTAAAATGAAGCATACGTCTAAAATTGAAAATAACATTTAGAGTTAAACGCGTGTCCCACAAATTCTGGTGTTAGTATTGTTTGGTTATCATGACAACACTAAACAAAACATACTGAAATTGCTATTAATAACAGTTGATGAAATGAATTACATAAAAAGTGAAGTTAGGGATAAGCCAAGCATTCCGAAGTGCAACAGTTCTTGTATTAAGATGTAGAACAACTTGTACAAACAATCGTGCAAATGTATCGAAGTAGTAGGAATTCTGAGCGTTCACTGTAGTTAACTAGCTTAATTAACTATTAATTATTGCAATGTTCACATCACTTATTGTTGGCTTGTGTGAGCTTTTGTTCAAATATTGTTTCAACTGTTCTCACTAAAAAAAGTGCATTCGCAATGATCATACCAGTATATTCCATCAGCGAAAACACACCTTTCCCAGTACATTAGTTACCTAATTCTTCTTCACGTAAGTACGAAATTTTGAATCGACAGTCTGAGGGCGCCATAATCAGTAAACTTTGTTTATTGTTGTCATGAAATTTTAAAGACGTGTATAGTTACGGTCGGTGGGGCGTATAGAGAGGATAGGTAATAGAGCTATGAAAGATTGCTTTCCTTGATGTTACCAGAAATACTTTAGACGAAAAATGGGCTTTGTAGAAATAGTCTTAGCTGCAGGGAATTTTGTATTTCTAAATACGTTCATACACGGCTGCATCTGCCCAGTCAAGCGCAGGCCCTCTTACCACTGTGCTACCGAGCCGTTTAACAAGCATATTAAGCAAAAATAGCCCATTTATAAATAAGAACAAAACCAAAGTGATAACAGTATGAAGTAGAGATGGATAAAAGTAAAATATTAAAGCAGACAAAGAAAACCTAGAACAAGTTAACATAAAATATTTGGGAATAACTTGAAACAGTAAAGGAACACGAGACGAAGATACAATTCCTAAATAGACAAAAAAAAGTCTACAAAACGTATGGGCAAAAACAAGAGAGGACGGCCTGAAATGACATGAACTGATAATATTAAGGGTAGAACTTGGGTAGAATCTTAGAAACAGAAGGATATTGGAGCTAAAAACAAGAAGAAACCACGACACTTATGGGTAGAAGAGGAATAGCCTATGATGATGAAGTCGTGTGTAATATGTAAAAATATATTTTGGAAAATTGCAGTTGAGGAAGTCTGAATTCTTCGTGGACTAATATGCGGAGGAACGTTTAACCTTATTAACAACAATTACTACGTTCTCAAAATATCATGCAGTTTGAAACTCACTATGGTGGCAAAGTCCACGGTATCTTCATTATTGAACATCCTGTATGTTTCGAAGGCGTGTTAACACTACGTCTAGATAAAGAATTTAATCTCGCAAAACAAAATTATAAAAATATCGATATCTATTACAAATAAATATATGAAGCTCAAATTACACTGGCACATTTCTAAACGGAGAAATCGGAAATCTAATATACAGGGCGTTCCACTTACAATAACAAATAGGTGGTTGGTTCTACTCACTACTTACCGTTCACCGTATATATTTTTCACAGAAATATTTTTGAGCGATACTCTATGACATCCATTATGCCAATAGAAATCTTGAGCTTTGTACTGTTTATCCAATAGGCGCAATTTTGCAATTCCAGATGATTACGGCATCTGTACATATATGTATGTATTATTATAATGTTATTCTCGTTATTGTAATTAGGAATAGTTGTGAATATTTGTACAGTATTTACGTTTTAAGTGAAGGAAATAGTGCTGGGCTAATGCAATTAGTTATGTAAATAAATCTGAAATTTGTATATTTATTAATAAAGATTGTATGTCATGTTTTTTGAAAACTGCACGTTTCTAACTCTTGTAGGGCTTTATTTTGCAAGGAAAACTTACGCAAAGCGTAAATAATTTACGCTAACAAGTTTGTTATTGGTAGATATTAAATTAAATTCTCCTACCTCACAGAGGCTGTTTTAAACGTTTATTAAATGATTTTAGTAAAATTGGATTTAGATTAGCTGAAAATAATTGAATTCAGTAGAAGAAAAGAGGCAATAAAGAAAACCTCCAAAAAATTGCATTAAAGCTAGCAATTAGTAACGAAAAACTTTATCAATTTATTAACAAATAGCAATCTATTTCTAGATCTAAGCCATAATTAAAACAACCACGGAGACAAAGAGACCTAAAATTCAATTAGAATTCGATACAAGCATACGAACAAGTAACTAAAAGCAACAGACGCTGCTTGAGTTGCCTATGTTGTGTAGCAACGTAATTACAGAAATTAATAAATGGAACTACATTCCAAAACAACAAATTGCTTCTCCGAATAATTTATTGTTTCAAAGTACGCCTGCTTTCTCGTTGAGTACAATTTTGTTTTAATATTCCTATTCATTATCGTACTGACGTGCATAATTGCTTCCAAAGTTGAATTATCCTATTAATAAAACATAAAAGCATTTAAACAATATAAAAATCAAGTTTGAGGCGATTTAGCCCATAAAGTAAGGCATTCACGTATTTCAACTTATACAACTTCAATAAATTAGATGAATAACAAAAATCAATAGATTTTAGATAATGTCCAACAATTGTTCAATAGAACCTCAATTAATTTTGACAGCGCTGGAGTATTATTTCCTCCAAATTGTACATCGTATTGTACAACATTTAGAGTTACTCCCTAATATTGTTCCTTCAGCATTTTTTGCCATATTTTTATAATAACCTAAAAAGCCAAAAATCCGCTAGATTCAGATCAAGCGATCTTGTGGGTAATTTTCAAAATGCCTGCTTATAATACGATCTTAAAAGAAACGATAGCTAACAGGTCTTTAATTGGTTAGAAAGTGTGCGACGATGCCCTATCTTGTTTTCAATTGTGTTTTTGTTTTGCAACTGTAGAATTACGTAATGCCTTAACATTTAGAGATATGTACCGTCAACCAGCAACAGTTACAGTTACCACCTTCCCACCCTGTATTTCCTAGAAAAAATATGGACCAATGACGAAATTAGCTGCGAAACCGTAGCAAACGGTGACCTTCTTGTCATGAAGGCCTACCCAAACGATTGCGAGTGTTGACTCCGATATTAACTATTTGGGTTCAATTTCAATCTAAATCGTTATTCGGGAAAAAAAAATCAAACATGATTGCTAAATCTGCCTCTTTCAAATCAAGCAGTTTATAAGGATACATTTTTAGGATTTTGGATAAAATTTCCCAATTATCATGGCATATGGCATTTGCAGTCATTTTGATATTGCATTAACACTGCTGGTTTCTATTGGATTAATATTGGCTATGTTTTGATTTTCTTGAAGAACTTCTGGAATTTGGACATTATTAACCCTTCACCTTTCTAATTTCGAAAAGTCAGTTACAGACTCTTCGTCCAAATTTTGCAATCAAATTACGGTACGCCTGCTTTTTTCAGGGACTGCTCTCAAACACATGGTCACATGGTACATTTTGATAATCTTTTTCTTTGATTTGATTAAACCTATTCTTGTTTCCAGCAAAATTTTTATTTTGAGAATAAATCACTAAATTGCAGTTACTTGTGACAGTGGGTGTATTACTTTGCGGAGACCCAATGTATTTATCCAATTCCAATATATTCTTACCTAAATGGCCTTTAATCCATAGATTAATTTATATAAGCTCAGAATATGCAAGCAAAATATTCGAATAACAATTGATTTATTATTTCATTGCGCCGACAACCAAGTTAACACGCAAGCATTCACGCAAGTATCCATTTCACTGCTGTCTCTTCAGATTTACTAGGTACTAGTAGCAATACCGTGCAACATCGTGCGCCTCTAGACTCCTGCCCTTATTATCTTCTCACCTATATCACTTCCTTACGTTTTGTTTCATTATTTTTAATGAATTCAAATCAATTTACTTCGCCTTGACGTTAACATGACATTGATTTATCTTTTATGTGGTAGCAGTAATTGATGCTTTTATAACATCTTGCGTATAGTGGCGAAAATAATCATTTTGCAATGCGTACCTGCTTAAACATTCTGTTTACAGTCATTAATTGTATTTCACACACCCAATCATTAATATCAATTAGAACTAACGTAGCGTTATAAAGAAATTAAAGCAAATGCAATTTATCAGCAGGTACAGAGAGAACTTTCGAAAATGTGTATTTATTAATGTGTTCCAACAAGGCTGATAGTTGTTAATAATCGAGGAAGCGGAAGATTATGAAAAACACCTGTTACCGGCTGGAAAATTCTCATCAGAATCAGTTGCTTCTATTATTATGAATTTAAGAATTTCAGAGTTTATCTTCAACTGCGAATTACAAAGAGAGCGAGGAGAGTCACTACTACCAACAATAATACTTAACAGACCCCAACTTCATTCCATCTACACCAGGCGAGCCATATTTGATTATTCGGCTTGAATTGAAAAACTTGGTGTCGGATTTGAACCTATCAAATGTCCTTCTTGGGTAGCGAGTGCAGCAATGGAATCTCTTGACGAAAGAAACATAAAGCAGTATTTTTCGCCATAGACATGAAAATATTGCTGCAAAATAGGCATTAGTGGGCCTAACTACCCCATAAGAGTGCAGCAATGGAATCTCTTGGCGAAAGAAACACAAAGCAGTATTTTTCGCAATAGACATGAAAATATTGCTGCA
>LR736893.1:712006-785931 GCA_902654985.2 Oryctes borbonicus | reverse complement strand
TTTATTGGAGATGCATAAGTAACACATTTTTCATTATATTTACATGTTGTCTAGCCATTGCTTCAGAGGTATTTGCAATCGAAACAGAACCAAGGTTGAGCGTTTTCTTTCTCTAGGACAAGGTCTAGAGTTCGCGCCTATATAGATAATGAAGCAATTAATATTACCGAAACACGGCCATTATATTTTTTCGTCGGGTTAGGCTAAAAACAGAGAAACAATAGGGACTTGCGGTTAAGTAATTACTTTTATCCGACTCACACTAGCAGCATTTACAATATATTTATGTAGGAGCTCAGTAAGCAGTACAAATGCGAGAAAAAGACCGTCAAACATGGCAAAGATAGCATTTTCTTGGTGTTAATTCAATAAGCCATGGTTAATTTTAAAAGGAAAGTGATTCATAACTGAATGAGGAATTAAGGAAATACATTCACTATTTACGATGTTTAGTTATAATTTGGTCTCAATAAATGAGGTTGCTGTTTTTTAACAGGCACCATTTTCGAAAATCTGAATATTGAAAAGAATACATGTTGCAGATACAACGAAAACAAAAAGATTTTCCATTTCCTATTATTTATTTGCATTTAGAAGTACTTTCTGTTAGATTAATGCAGGCTATTCTGAGAATGTTAAATTTGGCTAACATTCCCTCCTTAAAGTAAACGAAAAGGTCCTTCTAAGCACAAAGTTCTAAAATGCTTTAGTATTGGTACCATCGGGCACTGGCACAAACAACCTTATGAAATTTTCCACAAAAATGTGAACCTACCACTTTAGAAATCGCCCACGCGCAAGTTTGCCGAAGGAATATTTAAACCCACACATGTGTTATACAAAAGTATGGGATTCTGCATAAGACGTTTAGAATTCCTGACAAACTTCTGGCTTCCGCAACTAAAGTCTCAATGTTAAATTCCTTTTCTGTTGACAAATACATTCCATCTAGTTCCGGGAGTATTGTGCAAGCGTTTTTTTTTGTAATCTGTAGCAATATTTTCTGATGACTTAATCACATACCTATTATTATTAAATTTGATTATTTGGGTGTAAAAATTAACACGATTACAGTTAGTACCTACTACTTTTGGAATAAATTAGAGATTTTTTTTTCATATCATCTTTGAGAAAATAATAAATTAAAGAAGCGACAAGAAACAAAGTATAACGTACAGTTCTTTTCAAGATTTGTGGGTCACTAGTAACGTAAGCGTTGTGCGTTAGTACGAATTACTGCTTGACCTCCGAGATATTCTTCTTACGACCTTGTGAATGTCTTCTTGAGGTATATTCTCCCATTCTTCGCTTAGGACATCTGTTATCTGGTGGAGAGCTTGAGGCGATTCTAAATACGTCTAGCAGATTCCAAAGGAATGCAACTGGTTCTGTGGTATTGAAGGAAGTTTTTGGTGGCGGCCGCGAATGAGGCCTTGTGTTGTCTTACATTAGTACAAAATTTAGGCCTATATAATATCATCCTTCAGAATGAGATCAACGTACCGTTAAGCGGTTATTTTCCCTAGAATTATCACGAGATCTATTCATTCATGAAGGCTAATTCCGCCCCATTCCACCACAGACCCATCACCAAATTGTTCGACGAAATTTAAATTTAAATTTAACATCTTATGTGGTTTGGAGTTAAAACAGGTTTTCTGAGAGGTCTCTTTGGTCACATGTTTTTCTTCTCAATCTGTTCCTAGCCTGTTTGGTCGAAAATCTCCAATCCATGATGTGTGAGAACGCAAGAAGAATAAGGCAAACCATCTTTTCGCCAATTTCTTTTAAAACCTTGTTCAATATTTACATTTTTCATATTCTCCGATTTTTTGGTAGCGATGGATGGACGAAGGGCTAACATTAAAATTTCTTGTAATTTAGATGCTTCATTTCCATATAACTGGTATCCAACCTTTCTGTTTATGATGAATATCAGCATCTTGTAGTCTCTTTGAATTGTTATCTCAAAGATGATAAAACTACGTTTATTACATTTAATGTACTAAAAATGCCTCGTCTTTGTGAAGCTTTTATGAACAACGCTTCAAGATTAATGCAAAATGAATATCCTAACAGAGAAGTGGTTAGAATCAACAATGTATCTCACAGCGTCATTAGCAAAGCGATAGGATTCCGTAGATGTGGTAGTGCGAGGGTTGGTCATGGGGAGATCAAACGGAATGGCGTTCAATAACGTTGAATAACGATCTCCGTGCAGCTACAGGAATCGTTGTATCAAAATCTAGCAGTTAGACAAAGTTTGCAGGGATTTGGTTTGAAGGCTAAAAGAAGGGCCACATGCTCGCTATTCACGAGGGAATCCAAGATCGCTAAGAGGCAGTAGGCTGCCAATCACTTACCGTGGGAGACTTGTGATTATGGAAGATGGCCTTTCTCCGACGAATCCAGATTCACTCTGCATCATTCTGACAACAAAGTTTTAGTGAGGTCGCGCTGAGCAGGTGATTTTGAGAAATCAATCTATGAATGCAGAGAAGTATAGGGACTTCCGGAGACTTTGTATTTGTGGACGATAATACTTGAAAAATGATATGGTCCCATAATTTCCCACACTGCAAATGTATCGAGCATCTTTGAGACAAACTTGATCGACAGTTGCCGTCTCGGTTTCATCCTCTCATAACGCTGGATGAGGTTGCGACAAGAATGGAAAAGAATTCCGTAAGGATTCATCAATATGCTGATCGGAAACGTGCCCAGAAGACGCTTAGCTATGTCACAAATACGTGAAGGTCCCACAAAATATTAAAATGAAAATTGCCACATTTCAAGTTGTTGATTAGGTTAAAAGAAATATAGCTTAGACTATCGTTCAGTTGCTGCTTAAATGCTTCTAAACACCTTTGAAAATACATATTTCGTTATATTTTAGCTATTTTCTCGTTAAAAATAGCTTTTAACTAATAATTTATTTACGGACCACTTAAATTAAACAGCAGTATATTTTTTAATGTGCTTCAGCTTATTCAAAGAGAGATGATTGTTCTTTTTTCATTAGGTAATTACGTTAACTTACGTTTATTTATAATATTCCATTTATATTCACATTGTTAAAAAAGCAATTAATCACCATTAATAGCGAAATAAAAAAAATAATTGAGAATATATTGATACATTGGAATCTTGAATAGAGATCCCAACCACATTTTGGACGCATACTATATTCTACCACACCTACAAAAAAAAAGGTCCAGACTACAATAACTTCCGTATTAAAGCGGAAGTACCCAATAAGTATAGTTTTCGGTGATTAAAAATGAATAGTGACATTTAACACTAATTTATTGAGTTTTATTAATAGTATCAATTTAAAACCATGCCATATTTGCTGCACCTATTAGTTATTTTTAATACGTTTGCCTTGTATTTAAAGAAAATCGATAAGCAATTAGCAATAACACGATTTTATGCGATAGGAAAAAAATTTTATTCGACATAAATAAAATATAAGGACAGTAGATGATGCACTTCCTCACGTATTAAATGACCTTTACCAATTGCAAGAGCGTCGGGAAATTAAGTCCCGTTTGAATAAATAATAACATTAGAGCGTAATTTGTATTTGGGTCAATTGAAAAATTATATTAATGGTATCGCTTTCAACTGAAACTGAGTTTCTGTTTTTCAACATTTTGAATAATGTTTAGGAATTGCAGACGATGTAAATAATCGAAAAAAAAATATCTGCATGAAGAGTTGAAAAACCAATTATCTTCCCATTCATCCACTTACAATTCAACATTGCAATCCTTCAAGATTATTTAGTAAAGGTTAAAGGTGGTAAATCGAGTAATCCCGGAACCCCCCCCGGAACGGAATAAACGGATTTATTGATGTAAGAAATACATTTATTAATGTCTAATGAAAAATTTCTAAACTTTGTTTTGTTTCTGATAAAGTAAGTTAATTTAACAAATTTATTAGTCAATATAACAACTTTTTTCCTGCTTTAATAAAACGAAGTCAACAAACATGATTTATTGAATTAATTTTTTCAGTGGGTTAATGTAAATAACCTCTAACAGCTAAACAGAAAAATATGCTACCAAGGCTAATATCTCCATATTGACAACGTTCGATTTTGGAGAAGGTCTAAGTATTTGTTACCGTTTAAAGCGTGGTCGATAAATAACGGTCCGGCAATACGGTTATCTAACATTCCTGCCCAAGCGTTGATGTTACATACTTAAAAACTACGCCGTGCTATTCGTTTTTCTTAGACCAGTATCTGCAGATAGTATAGAAGGATTGTGCAGCTTTACGAAGTGTATCTTCTAATTATCTTCTTCATTCTCTCCATTTTCTAAATTCCATTCTTTTGAATGCGTAATGAGGAAATAGTTGTTGAACTTGTAGCTGATGTATCCGCTTTCTGCCAGAAATATCTAGTGACGACGTTACGCTCAATTTCTTAATGTCTTCCAGCCATCGAAGATAGTTTTCCCTCACTACCTGTTTTATTAGTTTTACGTTTATATTGTTTCTGAACGTTTCCTTTTCAATTCTGTTCGATGTTGTCTGACCCTCTATTTTTCGAAAGTACCTCATTCCTGCTGTCCTAATTTCCCGTTTATTTTTTAGTACCTATCCAAGATTCTGATCTATATGTAAGTGAAGGTATTCTTATATAGTCGGGATAATCGGGCCATGGCGCAGCAACAACATAAAGTCTCCTTTGCTGGACGATAGCACTATTTTTGCTGTCTTTGGCGAGCTTCATATAAGTGCTGTCGCTTGCTTTTAATCTGGAACACTTTCCCAGTTCGAGGCCCTGTGATTGTTCTCCCATGTCTTCGTTGCTTGCTTTATGTGGCTCTTTTGGAGAACAGAAAAGAGGTTCGGGCCAATGAAAGGCATGTTAAAAGACATCCTTGTTTTAAATTCTTGGTTGTTTTAAGCATTTCCGAGATGTGGTGTTTTATTCTTGTCCAGTTTTTTTGTTATTTGGTGTAGGTTTTTTGTTCCTGTGGTTATATGTTCGATATATATCTATTCTATCGAAAGGAAAGCCTTCGATAGAATAGAGAGATAGGTCTACGGAACAAATATGAGTTTTTGTATTTTCTTTTAAAGCTTTTTCTGTTATTTGCATTGGCATCTTGAGTACCCCTATTTGTTCTAAATCCGAATTATGCATCTTCCAGTGTATTTTCTAGTTTTTGTCTTTTTTCCGTCATTTGTTAAGTTTTGCGTTCTTTCTCCTTATATCCTTAAACTGTTTATTTTCTGAATAGTTGTTTATTCAACTTTCGCCATCTGGGACAATTTCCTTTGGCTATTACCTACCTAATGCGGTACTACGCTCTAATGGTGTTTTTACCTAAATATTGCATCCCGGGCGGATACATTATGAGATTAAATAAATAAAAATGTTAGGGTTCTACATTATTTAAGAAAGTCACACCTTATACAATAGCCTTTAGTTATTAATTGCCGCATATTTAATGGAAAACGAACAAAAAAATAATAATAATCTCTCGCAACCGAATATGTTCGAACCATTTATTTTCATAAAACCGCTCAAATTATTTAACTTTAAACGGTGTAAATAACGTCCAATTTAATTGATCTGGCAAAGCTGCTGAACAACGATATTTACTTGCTTTTAAAATACATTTCAAAACCGTGATATTATGCCCAGTTTTACTTTCTAATTAACGATGATTACGAATTTACGGTCCATATATTCAATACGGTTACATTTGTTCACAATAACGCAACGCAGTTGGTCAGTATGATCAACTGTGTTTGCTTTCTGCTCTTCATGCAATTTGTGTACTCTTGCGAAACGTAGTTGAAAGATGGAAGCCATGACTATTTGTTTTTCTTTTCTTTCCATATCCTAACTTAAAGTAAATTTATTTCATTATTTAACACTATTCCAACCCTAATTATTTTCAACGACAGAATTTAAATCTTTTTTAAAGTCGGAGAAAAAAGAAAGGGAATATCGAGATACGATCAACTGTCTTACGCAACGAGTAACTGAGTTTAATACCCGATTTACCGTATTTATGAAAAAGTGCAATTACCTAAAATCATTTCACATTTTTATCTCTGCACGGCTTCAGTTTAACGGAAGTAATAAAGAGCGGGAATGAAATCGCGCACTTTCTTAAACTAAGATAAATTCGCAAAGTTATAAAAGAGAAGTGAAAAGAAGGCATTTCGTCGTAGTAGCGTAAGGACGTTTAAATATATCAAAACATTGCGACATTTGTATGCAACGCTGATTTGCAGACGTAATACCGAAGAATAACATATGTTACCAATCAATTGACTTGAAATTTCTCTTTTTTAAACAAATGGTAAACATTATGGTTAAATGTGTTTGCATGTTTCAAAACGTAAATAATCCAGTTCGCAGAAAAAATTTTCAAGATCATACGAGGTATTTGTATACGACGTGATAAGACTATCAGAATATGTCGTTGTTGTTCGTAGTGCAGTTGTAAATGAGCGTTCGCAGACTATCTAAGAGCCATTAGCAGGACATTAGAAGAAGACAACTGGGTTTTCCACCATCAGGATAAATGGAATGTTGGTATTCTTGTCTAGTTGCTTTCAAAATTAAAATTAATTAAAAAACACTGCCATCTCCTACGTTTAATTTTTGTTCATAGATTTTTAACGATATAATCCCGCGTACAAATAGCTATGAGTTTATGCGACTAAATTGAAGCTTAGAAGAAGTCAAAAAATGTCAAGAGAGAGGAGGAAGAGCAACTGGTCTATTTCTGGATATTATCGATTGGCTGAATTTCTAGTAAGAGTGGCAAGTGGCACTGCCTTCCTGACGCCATGTATTGTCCATGTCCAGATCATTCAATTCGGGGAAAAAATGTTGAGGGAATATCAAGGTATAACGATTTCCATTCCCAGTAATGGAGTTACTAGCATTATCAATAGAGAAGTAAGGATCAACAATTGCTCCAGGATAAAATGGTCAGTTTCAGAGATTCTAATGCTTTTGCGTGCATTAATTCTGGCCGTCTCTCAGACTAGATGCGGGAGCTTTTCTCTAAATTCCCAAAACTGCTAAGCCAGAAATGAGCTTCGTCGACAAAGATGATTTTTTTTATGAAATTCGGGATCATTTTCAAAATTCTTGATGTTCAATTATTGAACTTGAACGATGTAAATAAATTATTATGAAATGGTGAACACTGACAAACACAAATGTCAACACAACGAACTCAATGCGAATTTACAAACGTGCCGTCTTTAATGGAAAACCAGCTGATGTTAGGAATCCTTCAATCGGCTTTCTTAAGAATATAATATTTTTCAAGAAATTACAATAATATATAAAAAAAATACAAAATTGTCTTTTGAAATTTTTTATTTAATTTTAACGTGACTTTCGACAATCATCATTTGAGGATACGCAGGGAGAATTAATTGAGATATTAATTTGGAAATTTGTAAGTAAATGCTTTTGTACCCTCCCATTTTATTTAAAATATCTTTAGGCTCGTGTAACTTCCAGTTACATAAGTGAACCTACACTTAGTTTAAATATAGCACCTAGTATATTAATTAATCTATTAGCTTCTTGCTTGATTGGACACCAATTTCGTACCATGTACCTTGCGATTAAAGTAAACCGCTAAGGAGATATTTTTGTTAAAAATTGAGAGTTGCGGATGGTGGAAAAAATCACAGTCTATAAAAATATTTAACCCTGATGAAGCAGAATTTCGGCGTGTTATAAGATTAGCATTTTATTAAGCTCTACTACGATTGAAAGGTGGATCGACACAGAAAGTTTTCAAGGCCGCAATTAAAAATGCACCACCGATAAATTTTCTGAAAATAATGTTTATATGTGTCAAAAACGCTTATACTACGTATGAACATGTGAATGGAGGAACGAACGAAAAGCAAAAAATATTCTTGACTGAAACCGGTGCTGTACTACCAAGGGCTTGGTTCATAATAAAAGTTTTCCGCAATTTTTTCTTTTAAAGAATTTATGTTTCCGGGTTGAAGCCGCGTCGTAACTGTATGAGTTTGCCGACGTTTCTCTTTCAGTTGCATGGTTGCATGCTTCTTCTGGGCTGCTGCATGTAACTGAGACCGAAACGTCGGGAGACTCATGCAATTTCGGCGCGGTTTCAACTCGGAAACCTACATTCTTTAAGAAATAGCAACGACGCGGATGTCTACAACATCATACCAGATCTTTGGTTGCCCAATGAGTAGTCCGCTTAGGCCGATTTTAGCCAACACTATAATGGATTATTCTTTAGAGAATATAATAGAATCATTATCTTACCGTATACCTTCCCTTAAAAAAATATGTTGATAATATAATCTGCTCAATTCCAACTGACAAGATTAAAAAAAATAACTTCACAATACAATTTACGGTGCAGAGAGAAGAAAATAATAAAACAATGTTTAATTACAGGTTGGTATAGAAAACCAAGAAATTCCGGGAGATTCATCAATTATTTCTCTAATTACCTCGCCTTAAACAAAATCAACACTGTTAAACCTATGAAAGACAGAGTGTTTAAGAACGAGTCACCCATCTTTCCAACAAGCTAATATTACATATTCCTTCCAATTTATTTTTGAACAATGGCTATCCAAGGCACCTATTAAATAAACTACCTACTCTCCCTAACAATAATAATGATCAGATCTCCTATTTTAGAATGCCTGCCACTCCTGAAATCAATTTTTCACAGGCGCGTTGACAACTACTAACATTAAATTTGGCTTTTACAATTTAAAATCAATTCTTCTCAAAATTGAATGAAGAAACTAGAAGTACGGATGAGTGGATGAAGAGGCTCTTCGCCTACTCATCCGTGTGTAAATGGTAACATATGCGGAAACCTAGGTGTATGTGGCCATTCCTTACTCTTGGAGACGCCTATTCTAACTCACTACAGCTTGTTGAATCACTTGGTAACGACTATTTCTCATATTGCCTACATAGGCTTGCAAAGAATCCAATACGAACTAAAGCACCTAATGTCCTCTTCGAAAATGATCCATTCTTCAACAAGAACCAATTCTTTTTAAAATTCTCCCAACCCACGAAAAGAAAATTCCGAGCAATATGTTGAGCTAAAGCAGAAGTCAATGGTTCTTTCGCAGTCTGCTGTCGATACATTAATATATAAGGCTGCAGCAACATGCCCTTTAATTTTATTCATCTATTTAAGGTAAATACTTCTGTAACAGCTGTGACAAATAATATCATAGGACCACCGTTCGCCTTCGTACTTGTACTTGTTTGATAAAAGAACTTTTCCGAAGCAGCAGCAAGCATAGCAACGTCTGATATTTGGTCGTGCTACCAACTATTAAAATGCAAAATACTAACTAAAGCAACAAAAAGGTGAAATTTTTCTTCGCTTTTAATGTAAATACTTAAATAAATCTTAAATGTAAATTTAAATAATTGCGAATTAATTACGAATTTTAACTTTAATCTAATGGCAATTATGCAATGACGTGAACGGAACATAGAACATTTTCCAACAATATAAACATTGTTTATCTCAGCAACAAACTGACAGAGGCGAGCTAATATCAAAAAGTAAATGCCAACCGCTCAATATTCCAACTGAGAAAAAATAAATTTACATTAAATTTAAAAATTAAATAAGTTAAAATTTGACGTGTTATTGAATTGCTACCTATTTATAATAAGGAAACCTAAAAACAAGAAAAATCCTCTTTTTTTATGAATTCTTAGCGAGTTTTTATTAGTCTGCCACTTCGATTGGATAGCAATTTAATTGGGTTACATTTCACCCAAATTTTGTTTATTCTCTTAATCGAATAAAACATACAAATATCATTAAAGACATTAATTCTTATCTATTACCTAAAGCATCTTTTTATCAAAACTTTCTACCGTACCTTCCTAAAATAATTACCGTCATATATTAATTGCCAAGCAACTATAATTAAATTTTACTTGCACATGCATTTCTCTGAAGCGAAGTCAGTTACCTTTTCGAAACGCTACTGTCGCGAAACGAGCCAGGGCAAGGGCGACAACCACCTCTAAACCACGTCAAATCACCGCAAACTTATCCGTTTGACGTACTCCGAGATAAATACGTTCGATGTATTTCCTTAATCCTCAATACGCTGACGATAAACGTTGACGGTACTTAACCTAAGCCAGGTGCTGCGCGATTTTTTACGTTTCAACGACGTCGGACGTTCTTAGTGGTGGTCTTGGGGTACCTCCAATGTCGATTAGGCCGGGTGCTCCAGAGAGATTATATATGGACGATATGATGGAGTTAATGTTATTGTTGTATTTGAAGAAGACAGTAGTGAGTGATTATCGAAAAGTGTGGAGCGGGGACGTTTTACTTTGATTATTGAAAGTTTTCTTTTTTTTGGGATTTTCCGCGAAGTGTGTGGAGTAGAGAAGTTATTATTTTCGTAAGTTTATGTCGAATAGGAGTGGAAAATTAATGAAGGATAATTTTATTTTAAATTTTTATAATTATTTTATAAATCTATCTGAATTAGGCTACCAAATTGTACCAATGTAGAGGGGGTTATTTAGACAAATTTTACGGTCAACTTTATTTCGGTCTAGTCTAATTAATTAAGGCTTATCAGTTCATAGTGTTGCAAGTAATACTAATTTATCCAGCGTGTCCTCCTAAGTGCGTGGGCGGAAGATAATTTCTTTTGCAACAGAAGCTTTCAGGTAAAAAATATCTGGAGGTAAGCTCTGTAATATAAAATTATCCCAAGTACACTGCCTCTCTTCTATTTGCGTCAACTTTCTTTAATACTTCCTACACCTATTTCCTTTAGATTTTGAGACAATTCAGGTCACATGAGATTAATGCCAAATTCACGCGCTTCTTTAAAGGCTGAAATTTTAAATGTCTTACACGCTAGAACGGCGATTCCATTTTTATTCGATCGCGAACTTCTTGGGGTTTTCGGGAATACATCAGAATTTTTTTTTTAATATCAACTAACGTGTACAAAATGGCCATCGCAATCGTTGTTACGTTTGATTGTTGCTATTTCGTTATTATTAAATGGAACACCCTATATATCCAAAATGGGTATATTGCGGATAAATCTTTCATTTCACAATACACGCGTCGGAATACTATAAACTTTTGTGTCTCTAAAGATATTAATTAAAATTAATGTGTAAATGTTATCTTTTTGGTACAATTCCAGCATCTACTCAAATTAACCATCATTTCCTCATATATGTACAGATACATTGTCTATTAAGTTATAGTTCATAAATAGCTAAAGTATGCATACAAATGTTAGCACACGTTTTCCTATCAGTAAAAAGGATATACTAAAAGTTGTCTAAAAAAATTCGCAATTTGGTTGAATAGAAATGTTTATGAAAAATTTTTATAAGGCAATGGCAAGGCAATGCATAACGTGGGCATTGCACAAAATACCACAATTAGAGCTTATATAAAGGAAAATGAAGCTCACTTCGAATAGAAGTTGAAATCTTTTTATTTAAAAAAGTCTAAAACATCTTCTCTATCAGATTGTGGAAAAATATAGAAGGTATTTCATAAAAAAAAATAATAATAATAAGATGAAGCAATTTAACTTGATAATTCACAGCATAAAATGAATCAATTGCGAAAAGATTTTAAAAATAAATATTTAAAAATTTACAAATTTACAAGTAGTGTATATGTTTTTGCCAACAAGATAATGCAAAATTTTCTAAATTCTCGTTACTTCTTCACTCAATGTAAAATGAATAGGAACTTAGGTGACTAAATCTGCTTCTTTAATACGCAATAATTTGCTTCTAATTTTCTGATAGTCTGTGTAGCTCTTCTAGCTGCATACGACGACTGAATACACACCCGGATAAATCGAGGCGATGCTAAGAAACATAACATGTGCTAGAGTTTCTAAATAGGATGTGGTACAATTTATTTTTATGCGTTTTGGTATTTGTGTCCGCTAAAAAAATTAACTTAGGTCACCTCTACCTGTTCATTGTTTAATATATCGGCTTTCAAGCGAGTTCCGTGCAATTTATCTAATATTAACCCAATATCTCGAAATTAATGCAGTTCCGAATCAGCGGTTTTCCCATTTACTCATGACCGAACTAAAATTAAAAAAGGGATAAATAGAACAATATTTAGGGGGAATTGCGAAGGAAGGTACTAATAATCCAAAAGCACATAAAAATAAAGACATAAATTTAAAAAAATTAAATTTTAATTTCAGTAAAAAAAAATTATAGATATTACAGATATAAAATAATAATTAGTTAATAATAAAGAGATGTTTATTATAAATCATTACTTTTAAATGACATTCGTGAAAACTACCAAGGTAATTGTATGTATAAATCATAAAGAACGAGAGAAGAAATATACACATAATACAGAAGATTTTTTTTTTAGTAAATAGTCCTATAAATTTCAATGAAAAAAAAAAAACAAAGGTTATAACAAAATTGAATATGTATACTGCTTGAATAAAACATTGTTTTTTAATTAAATCTGTTAAGATATATGCATATGTGGACACATATATGTAGTTTTGTATAATAAATATTATTTTGTAAGGTCTAATACACTTATCACGATAAAAGGAATAAAATTACAATTTTAGCAATTTTTTGGTAAGTAAAAATGCTCTGACGCGTTACCTTATAAATTGGTTTGTCACTTTTGGTATAGTATCACTTCCGGTTTGATCGGAAATGGGAATGAATGTATTATTTCAAACACGAACTTGGATAGAACATTAAATAAGCTTTTCAGTAAACCCTCCACGCGCAGGTTTATTATGATTAGTTTTTGGACTATTATAACAAATACATAAATTAAATAAAACAGATGGAAACAAATATTAAATTGACTAGATAAGTAAGAAAATAAATTGGAATACTTCCTATAACTAATGCTCAAGCTGTCGCCCATCTACTTCGTAACATTTCCCAAGCATACAAAATGCTTCTTGGACATTTTCCAACAGCGCTGGAAAAATTAAATCATTTAAATAATTCGGCCTATTTAGGCAAAAGTTTTGCATCAAATAACCCCACAAGAGAAAGTCCAAAGGTGTTATGCCAGGTGATACAGGTGTGGCCAGTCGATGGTTCTCTTTCTTCCGATCCATTTGATGGGGCGTGCTCCATCTCGTTAGAACCAAAGTAGGTAATTTGGTAGGTCAGCATTCTCTTGCTAGGGAAAAACGAGAATCAATTCGAATTGAAGAAAGTAGCCCGGTTAACGTTTCTTCAATAAGACGAGGTTCCAGAATCCGGGTACTAATAATTCCCCCTGAATTTTTTGTGGATGCTGTGTACCTAATTTTGTCTATTGACGCAATTATAAAGATTTGGCAGAAATGTTAAATAAATTTTGCATTGTTCCTTTGTATTCCAATTATTTCCTCGCAGAATTGGATTATTCGGTCAAAGTCGTCTGTATTAAATGTACTTTGTAAGGGTGGTACTTTGATACTAGAAACATAACAGTTTCTAATCTAACACCACAATCCCTTGATATTTGTCTCAATGTGATCCTCAGCTGTTAAGAAGATGTTTAATTTAGTATCTTCGGGTACCTTGGATGATCAATCTTTAGGTATATCACTGACGTGATCAAACTCTTTATATTTGCTTCGAATCCTACTTTAGCTAATTAGCTAATTAGAAGATGATCACGATAAGTTTCTCACAATTAGTTAAGTTTTGTTTGTGTTCATCTAAGTTTTGCAATATTCCACAAACTATTCACAGTAGACCTGCATGCGGGAGGTTTCCTGCAAAGCGTATTTGATCATCTATCTAAATCTAAAATAAAAAAAAATATACAGAGTCTTTTTTTTTAAGCAAGAGAATTACTGCTATTCCCGTTCAAACCAAAAGCAACATTAAAGTGTGGTGTAAAAAATTGACATGTTGGGTCATTTTTGTTACCAAAGCTTTATTAAATTTCTTCCTTTCTTTGCGAATGCTGTGTATAACGGTGTAACATATGTGTCTTGATAACATTCGTGGATTTTCATATTATTCCGGTTTAGTTCCTTAAGATATACAAAAATTAAAATTTATAGAAAATATAGAATATAGGAGAATAACCAAAATATAACTAGACAGAGACATGTTATTTGCTTTTATAATCCAGCAATCTATAACAATCTACTATTTGACATTCTTCCTTTACAATCAGGTATGTGAAATTTTGAGATAAACGTTGTTATGTTTATTTAGTTAAAGAAGCTAAAAATGTTAATATTTTGCAACTTAAAATCAAAATAATGAAATTTACAAAATGTTTGACAAAGTCAATCTGATACGTCTTCTAATACACATATTTCAACAGTTATTAGAAGAGCAATCACTTGGCATGGTCCTTCACCCTTAAAGCCAGATTTGAACCTGGATAAGCTGGTGTAATCAATCACTCCCAAAAACTTTCTTTGATGTTACTTCTGCTTCAGTAAAATGTCGAATTATGCCAAAAGAAAAGTTTTCCTTCAATTTATAAATTTAGTAAAACGTAAAGCAGTTAAAAGAAAAATTCCTACTTTCTGGAAAATAATCTTAAAACTAGTTAAAATTCGGAATCAAGAAAAAATCATCCTTCTATTTATGGGTTATTATCTCAAACAAATTCTTAAAATAAAAAGAAAACAGTTCTTATCAGGTTAGCGATCCGAAGCTTTTTATTCTATCAATTTGTAACGTTTGGAAAGCGAATTTAAATTAACTTATTTTGCATGATATATGTACAAGTTGTAAATGCAAAGCTGCATTAATTACCATACAATAGGTCGCTGAGTGCATAAAGAATTGAGACTTTTTATGTGAATTAGCATTTTATTTTTATTTTCTAAAGGATCCCGTTCTTTATGTTGTTGCAGGTTGATAATTTGGTTTTATTACAATTAATTAGTAACAATGCGAACGTTTTTACAGTCGGAAAACTTTGGCCTAATTATGGAACAATTCGTTTTTTTTCACGATAAGTTATTATATCATCAATCAACAAGGATGAACCTTGATTTAATCGTTCAAGCCTCCTGTGCGATTCCAAATTCTTACATTTGTTTTCGAAACTTTGTGCCGTTAGTGTAACAAGGCCGTTACCTTGGGATATAAATTAAATGTCCGTTTAGTACGGCGGTAGGCATAGAATATTAATTGCCTACTGGAAATTTCACCGCGATGATGAAACGAAAGTATGACTTAATTTCGGCGTATCAAAAACGTGTTGCTTCGGACGTACGTATTTATAGATATTTTGCTAATTTGGTAACGTACAGGGAAACACTTTCATTACTTGCCGTTCTACGTGACATCTTATACTGCACATAATGCGACGTGTTGCATTTACAAGCACGTATACACTGCTGCTCGCAAGACTTCGAATTATCAACAACATAATAATTAGGAACATTTAAAAGAACAATTTGTAAATAAAAATTATCAATCGGGATTTTATGTAGTTGCACAAATATTTTTTGGGATCCAGGTCCTAACTTACTGGTGGATCGATCGTGGTGTTAATTTGTCTAAATTATTTTTGTACAGTGACACACTTTTAATGCAAATAATACGATCAAAAGGCAATCAATAAATGCTTTAATCCACTGGTTTTGATGGCAATTATTTGAGACAAATCTTTTACGAGTTTTCATGGTTACATGTAAATCGCAAACAAACTAAATAATCAAAAAGATGCCATTGATTTCTATTTATTAGTGATCCTTACTAAATTTGTCAGCAACTGCATTTCTTAAGCGTACGAATTTTTATGAGCCGCAGTGTATTTAGTTCGAAATGTATCATTACGTAGCGTATTAATGGCACGACTTCGAAAAGCATTCAATATTGACCGTTTTTGGAATAATCCGCTTATCAATGCGTAATACCGTTTTACACCAATCGTATATCAAGGTATTATTATATCTCTTGTAATAAATTTTATAAGCCATTTATCCCATCGTTTGACATCACATACAGCAGGTCATGTCTTTGGGAACACGCCTAAATTTCGATTTTAAAATTCATTTCCTTCACTTAATTAAAAATAAAGCACGTACTATGCGATAAGCTACTTTGGCGTGGTGCTGGTATACCTTCAAACAGGTATTGAACGAGTTTTAGTAGATCGGCGTTTTGTAACGTATTGGCAATTTCTTTCGCGTTTACCGGAACCCCAACGCACGCCAAGAATTATGTTCAAAAAACGAAAGTGTGAAATCGCCATGCAATTCTATGCAAAGAGAAAATAAATGGAAATACGTCGATAACGGACTACTTCAAAGGTGTCGTGTCCTAATTGCACCAATATTGTTAAATTCCCAGTTTACTCATTCTCTTCCATGAAATATTTTAAGTGGCTCGCAAAAATGAAAGTAATTCTCATTTTTATCCCTCTAGGCAAAGATGTTAAAATTTCTTAATTGTTTCTTCTAGGAAAATATACTAATGCCCTCCGAGTAACATTTATTTTCTTTAAAAACAAATTGAGGCGGTAGCATCCTCCTCAAACATGCCAATAACTATTTTTAATGCGTGTGTAAATGAGCATGTCGACAAAAAAAGAGGACATCACCAAATGTATTTGAACAAATGTATTGTGCCACGCGAAGGTGGCGTCTCCACACAGAAAATAGGCTATCCGATTGGTTGAAGACAGAACACTTTTTTTAAAGTAAAGTCAGCGATCCAGCCAACCAAGAGGGACGTCGTTTTCAAAAGTTCGCGCTTAAGAACCTTAAGTGCTCCGGCCCAATAATATCCAGTAGCATCTATCAATTTTATTCAATGTTGATTAGTCGCAATGGGATTAGCAGCAATGCAACCTCTATTGTGGCTACCACTAAATCCCTCTACGTCGAAAATCTGTTTTTGGGAATTAATTTATACGAATTTAGTCAAAGGAGACAATTTTGGATTTTTCTGATACCAAACTTTATACAAAAAGAAAAACAGACTACTAGAAACGTTCTGCCTATCTTGGTAGTTTTTAATTTAAAGTGAAACATGCGAGAATGGTATGATAAATACTTATACTAAGGAATGCAATTCTTTAGCACTTAGTAAATTTATTTCTTGGCGTTGCAGCTCTACATACTTACTCCAGGGATGTTTTAATTTTTTCAATTGGATTTGTCGAACTCTGCAAAAGTACTGTTTCGATCTTTTGGTTTGATGCAAATCGTTTTCTAACAAACCATTTTTTCAAGCCTTGAAAAGGAATATAGGAAAGGAATAATAAGGTAGATGGGGCACCAAACCATGCGGCAACTGGAGCAGTTTTGTTGTCACAACTACCGATGGATGGTAGAGAATTTTTTTCTTTAGCGTTAAATCGGTACAATAAATCGGCATCATGGTGTTCCATGATTGTCCTTCCCTTTTCCAAGTAATCAATCAAGATTATGCCTTTCGAATCCCAAAGAATCGTCACCATAACTTGATGGAATGGTTTTCGCCTTTTTTGATGCACGGAAAAATCCATTTTGCCAATTCACCAATTGGTTTTTGGCGTGTAGTGCTATATTCATGTCGCATCTATAGTCACATAACGCCGCAAAAATTATTGTATTGTATTGTGCTTAACTCTGCCCAAGCCGGCTAACAGGCGATGCGATTTATTTGGTATATTATTATTATTACGCACAAACATTGCTTTTGATCAATCGTCAGCAGACGCGACACCCATCCCGCCGATAGCTGTCTTATACTTAATTTCTCGCGAGAAATGTTTTTTTGCTTAACTCTGTCCAAGTCGGCTAACAGGCGATGCGATTTATTTGGTATATTATTATTATTACACACAAACATTGCTTTTGATCAATCGTCAGCCGACGCGACACCCATCCCGCCGATAGCTGTCTTATACTTAATTTCTCGCGAGAAATGTTTTTTTGCATACGTTCAATGTTTCCCATATTAGCAATCTCTCTGATCTTCACCGGCTGTCTACTAACTTGATATCATGATCTTTATTGATCATATCCATTAAACCAGTATCTGATGGTAGTCATCGAAGGTGCATAAACTGCTTGTGATTTCTGTACGTGTTTTCCCATTCAAAAAAGGAAATTGAGTCACTGACCGTGATTCTACAAACACATAAACATGTTCACTTTCAGCAGTTCTCAAAACAACACTACTCAACGAATCTTTCCGACATTTTGACAGACGTCGGCTCAAGAATAAGTATTCGCAGTCGGTAATACAGATTTTGACACAAAACGCCATCTGTCTCCCAACACGGGCACTTATCATATCATCCTCGTGCGTGATATCATTGGAATCGTTTTTCCAGAAAATGTAAAAAAATATAATGCGTGACATACGGCAATGGCATTAAGTTATTCACATTTACATGAAATAAAGACCAACTTCTTTTGTTGTTAGCCCTAACCCCTGTTTCACGACACCGCTTTATAAAAATTTAATTTAAATTGGTAAAAGTTCTACTTTTCAATCAACTCGATAGCCCGTTCTTTAGTACCATAGAACTATAGCTGGAACCTTTCAGAAATCAAAGAAAATATGTAGTTATAATCAAACGATTACAAACCATCACAAATATCGCATGAAATGTTAAAAAAAATCCAAGATAATTACGTAGTTGGTTTCTACAAGGAAAGCACTAATGCTTTAGGTTTCTCTTTCAATTCTAAATCAGCTGAATGAATTTTAAAAAGAAGCAAATATATGCGTAAAAAGGTCTCGTTTTTCTAGATTTGTATAAATTTAGTATTTCTAGTAAAATGAGGGAAGTATTAGCCGAAAACAGAGACATGCGTACGAAAACAAAATGTAGGATTTCTAGAACGTAGGCTCCGTAAAAAGTCAATATTTTATGCAATTTGAAAGTATCCTTACATGACTCCGCCCAAGAAAAGAAGAAATAATTCTTATAGCCCGTTATTGTAATAGAAAAACACGGATTACGTCGGAACCGGAACCCCAATGAATTAAACCATAAATCATCTCGAAAATCAGAAAAACCATGAGGTCTTATTATCTCATTACTCGAGAGAAAAGATAATCTTGACAAGATGATAATCCAAGAAAAGCGGTACAAAAAACCTTTGAATGCTGCTCCCATGGTCAACCTCTTCATGTGATTTTTATAACAACCTCCAGACAAGGAAAATATTCGAAGTATTATAGCAACACTCGGAAATTGTTTTTTTTTTTTGTAGTGGGCATTGGTGTTGAAGGTCTAATTCAAATAAAGAAGCATTCTTATTGTATTGCTTTTCTGAGATTTGTTTACAGAAATAATAAATTATGCATTTAATCGCTACGATTATCCTATAATAGAACTAACACAAGCAATATTTTTTAATAAGATTCACTTATTACTATGCAATTATGCATCGATAAAAATATGCAACAATAAAAAGATGCATCGTTACATAATCTATTAAAGCTAAAAAATCTATTAATAATAATTGCCCATCGATAACGTTTTCCTGTTGTTGCAGCAAAGTCTTCATGCTCATGCAAAATGGAAAAACGAATTTTTCGTATCATAATTGCCATCACAATAACATCCTTGTACGTGACGAGTGGACAACTAATAGAAGGGATATTGAAAATTTGGTTAGCCGGAGAGAATCAGCATTCCCGTGAGCCACCTGACGCTCAATATCTACAAAGTGAATACGATTTCATAATCGTGGGGGCGGGAACGGCAGGATGCGTCTTGGCCAATAGATTAACGGAGAATCCAAACTGGAAGGTGTTGCTGATTGAAGCAGGTAATGTTTTAAAAAAATAAAGGAACAAGTTATGAATATACAGGGGTTAGTTTCTTGTTATAAAGCATAAATAATGAGTAAAGATGACCAAGGCAGATGCAATTATTATTTTTTTGTAGCGATTAGACAGACTCGTGTTTATTCGTCTCATGAGAAGGGGTTCGTGTTACCTGCTGGTTTCCCCGAGAGTTGACAAAACACGAGTCTATCTAGTCGCCGCAAAAATGTAATAATACACCTGCCTTTGCCGTCTCTAGTAATGAGATGAGTGCGACTGAAAGACTCGAGAGCTAAGCACCTTCATTGACGTCAAAATTAGACTTAAACCTAAAGTAGTTCAACCCCTTTTCAAGTTAATTTTATCTGCTCCGAATTATATTTTCTTTTTGGCTAAATTCTTCGTTTTCATACATATTGTGAGAATTGAGAATGAAGTGTGGGTCTCGATTTTTGAAGGCCTTGAAGAGGCTTTATATTTGAATCATTTAATATTAAAAGTAATGAAATAGATTGAGGAAATATTGAATCTGTTACCCAAATAATTACTTGTCCATTAATGTAGCTCTTTTTGATGTTAGGCTGTTATAGGGTAGCATGAAACAAGTGTAAGAATTTAACAACTGAATTCAAGGATTTGCTAACCTTACCCAACCCAAGTTAAATTTATTTAAAGCTATTAACAATTGCTTTCGTAACGAACGGAATTGCACGGAAACGTTACATGGTATGTTTTTAGCAGTTTGTGCAGTAACTTGAAACTTGAAAGAAATAATTACGTACAGGGTTCCGCCTTACACTAATTTCGCGGAACCCTATGTGAACGCTACTTTATGGAAGTACTAAATTATTTTCTAAATTTAAAATAAGCAGACTCTTCCACTTTATTTTAAATTAACTAACTTGTTAATCTACAGATAGAGAACATATACTTTGAATAATTACCTAAAAATTCGCCGAAGTTTTATAGAAAATTTCTTTTTTTTTATTATTTTCTGTGTCGGTAAAATCTGTTTACAATCACCGACAGTTAAATCCTGCTTAAATCATATCAAGGTTGAACTTGCAAATCAGTTTCTGTTTAAACTGTAAATGGTTAATGTAATAATCTAAGACAATAATAATAAAGCTACTAGAATTAAAAAAAAAATATTTAAAAATAAAAGAAGAATTTAGCAAACATGCGCAAAATGATCCCTTTCGGCTTCGATATAAATCTTTGCTCGTCGTTTCATGTTAAATGCATTGACGAAGCGTTGAGGTTCTATCCTGCTACAAACTCACAAACAATTTGAATTGCTTGCGTAAGTTCCTGTATTGTGTGTAGTCTACTTTGTGGGCGTGGAAAAACAATAGAATCTAAAATAGTAAGATCGGGAGAATGTGGAGGACAATCTGCTATAGGAGTCATTGCATTGTATTGTCGGAAGTCCTCATGCAACTGGTTTAGAAAAGGTTACAATAAGTATTTCCGCGTTCACCGTTTCATAAAAAAATAATGGATGAATAATTCTTTTCCGTGAAGCTGCTATTCAAACAACAACCTCTCCAGAATGCAATCGTTTCTGCATCAATAGACAAGAGTTCTGGCTGGACCATATATGCGTGGCTCCCTTGTTATTAAAACCATTAAGGTGGAAGCAAGCTTCGCCTGATAAGAAGGATTTGTCGAGGATATTGTCACTATTCATGTAATTTGCAATATGGCACTTAACTACGTGATCAATGGGTTTCAGTTCTTGCAGAACACGAATGTTATATAGACCTTTTTTAAAATCCTTCCTAAGAATTTATTGCCAAATAAAATGAGCTTCCTGTGAAAGCTTTCTAATTCTCATTTCAGGTGAATACGCCTCGCCTCCTCATATTCGTAATAGTTTCAGCTCTTATGGTTCTTTTCTCGATTATACTCGAGAAAAGCACTGTATGTTTTGAACCCGGTAGTGATAGATCACTACCGCGTTCAAGACTTACTGCACCAATTTAACGAAATTTATTAACGCACCGAATAGAGAGATATGATACTACAAATTATGGAAACTGAAGACAAAATTCATCCAATCACAATTGCCATTCCCCATTCTGTTCCTTTTGTGTATTACGAAAAGAGCTTTCAATTCAATTCAATGATAAATGTTTAAGTGATCTGTGATGAACTAGCCTTAAAATTTATAGCATACGTCAATAATCATCATATGCAATGTGAATTGACAAACTTGTAAACGAAGTTTAAAGTCTTAACCTTGGATTTAACTGCTAGATATAGTTGTAGCCAATAAAAATATTTAAAAAAAAACATGGTTCTTTCGATTACCTTTTTTATGATGATTTTGTGGTTTTGTTTCAAAACATAATTATGAACAATTTTATATTTCCTTATAACAATTTTACGAAATTAGGTTGAATATTGACGATAACAATTTGCCCAACAACAACAGCAGCAGCAAATTGAAGAGAGAACTAAGCAAAATAATAAAGCGTGTTTATTAATATGTTAATATTTGATTGCTCGATTATTTTATTTAGCAGCAACGTAAAAATGATAAAATATTTAAATATCAGCGTCAAACAGCTCTCGATTCGTTAAAATTTCAGCTACTTGAAACATGATGCGAATACTCTGAAGCTATAAAAGTTGTTAAAAGCGTAAAATTTGATGTATACATATGTCAACTTGAAACCTGTTCAAGGTTTACCTTTCACAATTAACGGACTGCTGAACTGAAAATGTCCATAAAATACACAATTTCGAAATATTTAATTATGTTTAATAATAAGTTACCAATAATATCCCTCATTCAATATTAAAACAAAGAATTAAATGAACACATATATGTTTCAAACGAAGGTCTATTGTGACGCAATTCTTTCTTTTCAATGCATTCGAAATCTTCTTGTTTAGTAAGTTTGAAAAGTGGATTCCCAAGACCGAATCGGAAACGAAATTAATATTGATGTGGCGTGATCAATTTTGCATGACAAGTTTCGAGTCCTCTTAGCAGGTCCAATTACACACGAAACGAAAGATTTTATTCTGTTTTGATGGACCTTTTAAACTCGCGTGTCGCATTTTTTATGGAAGAATTTGGTCCTTCAGGAATAAACAATTTCTGGAACAAATGGCAATTTAACTGTTTTCCTTCAAATCAGCTCGAAACTGACCAAGACACAAAAACATTTTCCCATATTTCTGAGGACATTTCTGAAGCTGATAACTGACTGTCCACATCAGAATTATGCGGCAAATGTTACATTAGGTCCACTACGCTTTGAATCAGTATGATATTTTCATTTAAAGCTGACTAAAAATTACCCATAGCCTTCTTTAACTATTGTTTCGTGTTATAATCTTTTCTATAAGAGATTTCTGCTAGTCTCGACTCACTTAGAACCATTCAAACCAACCACTATTTGTCTTGTCTCAGTATCATTTGCGTGCGGCAAAATTTTAAATCTTTATGATCACATTCACCAGTCAAAATTAAAATAGAAAAGAAATCAGACATTTTATTCATTTCTCAAAAATCTCAGCAGTTACAATCAGCATGTCACTCAGACATAAATCTCAGTTCACACTTGACGAGACAGCTTCGCGATCAATTTGCTTTGTCGAATGCATAGCGGGACAGGGTGAGCGAGTTTAACGCAAGGCAAGGTAAGGCAATTTAGCTCTTTTGGTGCACGACAAAAAACCCACCGGCGGTAGCTCTCTCGAGGCAGCCTCAGAGTTAGCGAGGCAAGTCCAGACTTTACAAAATGTGAACGATTTCCAATAGATGATTTACTATATTCATTAATAATTTCGAAAGAAAACAGAAAACTAACACTATTTTCGTTTTATATATAGGAACCCAAGAAAATTATCTCATGGACATCCCAATGTTAGCCAATTACCTCCAATTTACAGAGAATAACTGGAAATACATGACACAACCCAGTGGTAACTTTTGTTTAGGCATGGACAACAACCAATGTCATTTTCCAAGAGGTAAAGTCGTAGGTGGCTCTTCAGTTCTCAATTACATGCTATATTCACGCGGACACCATAAAGACTTCGACAAATGGGCTGAAATGGGTAATACTGGATGGTCATACGAAGAAGTATTGCCCTACTTCAAGAAAGTAGAAAATTTCCAAATTCCTGCGATGTTCAATGAAACCTACCACGGCAAGAACGGTTACTTATCGGTTACCAATCCGCCTTTTCACACAAAAATAGCCGCATCCCTCGTAAAAGCCGGGACGGAAATGGGTTGGAATTACGTGGATTATAACGGTAGAAATATGGTTGGCATTTCGTTTTCGCAAGCTTCCTTACGAGATGGAGTCAGAGATAGCAGCAGCAGAGCATATTTGCACCCAATTAATGGGCGAGAAAATCTAACGGTTAAGAAATTAACGCAAGTAAGTAAGGTGCTGATCGACCCCAGAACCAAAACAGCTTACGGGGTTGAATGTTGGACAAAAGGTCGTAAGTCCCCGTACGTAATTAGAGCAAGAAAAGAAGTGATTTTATCCGCTGGTACTATAGGATCTCCTCAGATATTGATGTTATCTGGTGTTGGGCCTAAAAACGACTTGAAACGGAAGGGGATACCCGTTATGCAGAATTTGAAAGTTGGGTAGGTAGTAGAATATTGGCCCAAAAGATACAATATCACTAAAATACTCTTACACATTTTTTATTTTAAATCTTTTTTTTTAAATAACACTTCTAATCTCAAATTCCAGATACAACCTAATGGATCACATAGCCTGCGGTGGTATCACTTTCCTTGTGAACGAAACTATATCCCTCAATACAGATAAAATGTTCACTTCTCAAAACCTCAACGACTACTTCCACAGACACAGAGGTCCTATATCAGTACCAGGTGGTCTAGAGGTGTGCTCATTTCACGACACAGAAAATCCCGATGATCCCGATGCTCATCCAGACATAGAGCTATTCTACTTAGGCGGATCCATGGCTTCCGACCGAACGCTGCACAGGAATTTCGCAGTTAGAACCGAGCTTTTCGAAGAAGTGTACGGCCCCATTAAAGGGCGGGAAGCCTTTATGATTTTTCCGATGATTCTGAGACCTAAGAGTCGTGGAAGGATCATGTTAAAGGATAGCAATTTCCGGTCGAAGCCCTTGATTTACCCCAATTATTTTAGCGACCCGCACGATATGTCTATTATGATTAAAGGAATTAAGATATTGTTGAATATCACCCAACAACCAGCTATGAAGAAAATTGGGACGACCTTGTACGAGAAACCATTGCCGAACTGTGCAACATTTGGATTTGGTACTGATAATTACTGGGAATGTATGGCCAGGCATTTTACTTTCACGATCTACCATCAATGTGGAACTTGCAAAATGGGTCCGGTTACAGACAAAGCAGCCGTTGTAAATCCAAGGTTACAAGTTTATGGTATTAATGGGTTAAGAGTGATAGATGCTTCGGTTATGCCTAAGATCATAGCAGCTCACACTAATGCACCAACTTACATGATCGCAGAAAAAGGAGCTGATTTAATCAAGGAAGATTACAGCAATGAGATTTAGAGTACAAACCTTTTTGGTAGTCAAATGAAAGAATCATGAGTATTACTTATATGTTTATCTCAGTTCGATTTAAAGGGTTTCTGAACTAAAACTAAACAGACTGTATATAAGCCGTGGTCAGTTTCGACGTGACAGATATTTACTAGATTAGTAATTATAGATGTTTGAGTATTTTTACACCACCTCGACCTAGTTTTTTTTGTCAAATTCAATTTTATTTTGTTTATTAAGTTTCTGCACTTTTCCCAGTGATGCTCCCATCTCCTTAATACGCTCGAAGTTGTAGTTTTTACGAATGTGATGCTCTTCTCATTCGATGAAAATCTAGGTCCACCGAGCAAAACATTAAGCCTAGGAAACAGGGAAAAGTCGCATCTGGTATGTAGAAGCAATGCTGCTTTTGTTTTTCCTTCTTCAAGATATTCGTTTGACACTACTTCAAGAACTCTTCCAAAAAAAAAAAAAACAGTCCCCATCACCTTCCCGGCCAGTCTTCGCCCTTTTCGGAGCCGATCCACTGCTTCTGCTATATCTTCGATTCAAGGTTGTACTGAGGTATTGTGTAAAACTCCGACTTTTTCCTCTTAATCTGGTTCAACAGAGATTTATTCGAATGCGTTTTTGGTTTGGAGTGACCAATCGATTCATCCAACGTACGGTTAGCTTGTTCATCCCCAAATCATTAGTCAATATATGACATGAACATTCTCAGGAGATGTCCACAGAATCTGCTATCTTTCCAATCTCAATTTGACGGTCGTCCAGCACCATTTGGTGAACTTTTCCGATGTTATCGATAGCGGTTGAAACTTTTGGCGCTATCAAACGTTGATTGTTTCAAGGTGGTATGACCACGCTTAAATTCAACTGTCCAAGATTTCTGTGACAAATGACGGTGCAAAGTTTCCGTAAACAACGTCAATCTCGCGTTTTTTTGCGTAGCCGTATTGCTTTTCAAATGTAAGGATTTATCGATGGCTCGATATTCAATTTTTCTTTTTTGTTTACTGTGTTACAGAAACACCAACAACTATTAAATAATAACTAAGCGTCCAACATGGTTGCAATTTTCAAAAGTCTCTCTCAACGCATGCGGGATTATATTACTAGAATATTTTTGGCAAGTAACGCCATATTCTTGTTGAAATTTTTTTAGGCCAGCTACGTATACATCTTCTACATTTACATCCGTTCCTGTCAGTTTCATTGCTTTCTAATTGTAGGCATCTCTTTCGTAATTTGGCCGCTAAACGTAATAGCAAACAGATCCCAACATTGATTGTATGAACTTTATTAATCATTGTCCATTTTTAAAAAAATTATACGTTGCAACTGGCCTAAAGCATATGCCTAATAAAGATTAATTCAAGAAATTATTTGGTAATATTGTACAGTAGATTCCCATAAAGCACTAGCATAACTGCTGACATTAAGTGGGCATTAAATGGGCCATAACATAAGATCTCGTCTGAAATGCATTTGAAGAACATCTATAATAAGTATACGTAGTAACTGCAGCTGGTCTTTTCGACGCTTCGCAACCAGAAAAAAACCAGGACGCATCACAAAAGAACGCTTCAAAAACTTTCGGAAATAGGACCAGTTACCAATAAAAAACATCAACCATAACGAGTAGTTAACAACGAAGCTATGGAGCTCCACGCGGCAGTTTTCAGACCATACCGAGACACAAATTCCATCCGTATAAAATTAAATTGGTACAAGAATTACATGAGGAAGAGTTTATTGCCGTCAACAATTTTGTGAATTAACGAGTTAACAACTTATTGGCACAATAGACTTACTGTATAATATCTGTTATTCTGGCGAATGTTCAATTTCACGTTAGCAGATACAATTGTAGATACTGGGCTGAAAATTGCCTTCATGTAATGCGGGAGTTTCGTACTAAACTACAAAACTTGAACGTCCTTATTATTATTATTATTATTACTATTAATAGTAGGAGCCTTTTGCTGTGAGGTGCTTGTAAATATTCTTGTACAAAACATGTTATTTATGTGATATAAATTGTTAAATTAGATATAAGTAATTTATGATATTTAAACGATTTTATACAGGTACTAGAAATGTAAAGCAATTGTTTAACTGTAGAAAATAAAATTAGCTTTTAATTATATGAAAGATTAATATCTTTAAAATACTCTTCAGGGTAATTTTTCTTTTATATTGAATTATTCAAAGCATGTGGATGAACACTTGAATCTATCTTGAACCGTTTTAATCTATTTCTGTTTAAATTTACAAAAACATTATCAAAGTTACGAACTAATATAACCAAAAAATAACGCTAAAATAGTTTCCTCGTTGTGTTGAGGAGAGAAAAAATTCATTATGCAGACATGTTTCTGCCTACGAGGGTTAACTCTACCTTGTGTGGCTGTCGCGTCACAGTTAATACACAAGAAATGCTTTGGGAAACTGCACATGTGAAACAGGCAACAGTGACACGAGGTAGAGTTAAAATACTCTCGGAACCACGCTGATGACGCCGGGTAGAGAGAAATATCCGTGGATAGTGTATTTTTTCTCTCCTTGCATTTCGTTTGCCGGAAAATAGCCAATCAACACCCTGAAGCTACTTTAGCATTGTTTTTCGGTTATTGTTATTAGGCATTTTCTGATATATCCTATTATGAACTAATGCGTTTCTTAATTATTTGGAGCCTAGACACTTTTTTGTTTTCCATTATCTCAGTTTGATCATCAAACTAAAACTAACATATTTACCTTGAAGATCTATCCAGCATTCATCCATTTAAAAACTTAACAAGTTCAAGATGAAGGTTACTAGAGAAGCGTCTCTCTTAAAATGCAAGGTCTATTTCAGTTACGCAAATTTGAAACTATAAAAAACACAAGGTGAATTAATGACCTAGTTGGCACCATCCTTAACATTTATCTTTCTGATACAAGAAAACATCTTACTAGGTGAGTATATAAGTTCCATTTTATTACCTTCTTCGTGTGATAAAGTTGAAGGATACAATTAATAATCGCCTTATATAATCTGGATGCTGTAGTAATAAAATAATGATAAAACTGAAACACGAATAACTTTTTATTTTGTTAATTTTAAGTGATCAGAGAAACAATGCCTTGCTCAATCGCAAATATATCCAAAATAAGTGGAAGAAACCTAATCGGCAAGGTATTACGTAAAGTTACATTTATTTAAAATAGTTTTACTTATAACATCCCGTATTTTCTGCTCTTTTAACATCCAGATGCAAGAACCATCAAACACGGACGAAGTGCACGCTGAGTATCGTTGATTCAGGAACTGCTGAATGTGTGTTGGCGAGAATCCAAATTGGCTTATCGAAGCAGATAATGCTGTACACTAATCACTTTAATAGGTAAATGTAGGCTTCCACGAACGCTGTTTATTGTAGAAAGGGTGTTCGAGAGGTTGACAAGCTGCTTTACTTGTGCTTCATATTTATAACTTAGTAGAGAATAGGCCATGAAGGCTTCCAACACGTATTCAAATCGTTAAGAAATCAGCAAGTTTTCTTGGTAATACCTCTATTATTACAACAAGAGAGTAGATGTAGAATCTTGCTGAGCAACGAAGAGTTTACCGACTACCCAGGCATATACCCGAATTATTTTGATCACAACAACGACAAAATGCAATTGGTAAACGCTACCAAGTCATTACTCAACTTGAACAACGTAAACATTAATATTCACAAGCTAGCTCCAGGAGACTGCAGAAGTGAAAATTCCGATCCAGATACTTATCGGGAATGTATCATTAAAGAATTAACGTTTAGCATGAACAATTTTTGCGGAACTTGCAAGATGAGGCCGATGCACGACAAGAATGCTGTGGTCAATCCAAGGTTACAAGTGGACGGGGTAAGGAACTTGAGGGTAGTGGGTGGTTCCACTATACCAATGATCCCAACGCGCCCATACTAGCTACTTTCTATATGATGGCTGAGAAAGAAGCGGATTTAATAAAGGAATATTACTTGAGAGCTTAAACAATGTCGACGGTGTTGCGGAGTTTTGGAAGAGGGATGGAAAAGTTTTATTTGCTGATTTCAAGTTGGCATTTCTTCATAGATGCTAAAGTTACTATTTTCATTTACAACAGAAAATGTAACAGATGAAGAAGGCTAATTAAACTAAATTTAAGGTTGCTTGCCTTCAAAGTATTGAAAACGTTACAAAGTGAAATGTTTAATCTTCAGCGATATGGTTGATAAACTTTTTCAAGAGATTACTCAAGAAAGCACTAAACGAAGGACTTGAGAAAGATGACATCCGACACTGGTCCTCTTATACAAAGAAAGGTTTAAAAATGGTTTAAGAAAAGCAAATGTAATATTTCATTCCTTGATTTTTCTTTTTGGATAACAAGGAGCGTTGACGAAAATGAAAGTTCTTGGATATTTTGTCTTTCATTTAGTTATTTTTTTTACTATCATCTTATACTGTTACCAAAATTAGTATATTCAGATAAAAATAGGTAGATTTCACATTTTAGTCAAGGATGTTTACGTATCAAAATCAAATAGACACGTCGTAGATAGTACTTTGAGAAAAATCCAACACAACCATAGCATCTCAGAAATTTAATAATGGAAATCTTTAATGGAATTTGAGAAAACGCATTTTATTGGATTATTTATACAATGTAATTATTTATAAAAAAAAAAACTATGTATTGCCAAACTTCTCCACCTTTAAATTAGCAATAAAAGGAATCACAAACAGACAAAATTAATACACATTTTGTTTTATAAATACATTGCAACAGCAACAAAATGCACGAGCCAATGCGCCAAATCAAACTGAATTTTTGCAAAGATTGCTCTATCGAAATGGAAAACCCTGGTGCAAGTACGTACTAAAACACAAAAAGTCCAAATTGAAGTATATCCATTCCTTAAATTCATATATAAATCCATGGTTTTGACCAATCTTTTTTTTTATGAGGGGGCACCAGACAGCATAATTTTCATATGAGAAAATTTCTCGAACAGCTTTTGAAACAACCAAATCATTCTCTTTATCACTAAAATTAACTCGGATTCCAGTACTACCCTATATTATCAATATTCTGCAATTTTCCAAGTTAAACACTCACAGCTATAAAAGTTATCCATCTGTTAAAATTTTTCAAAAAAGCCAAAATATTTCAAAGATGGTTAGAAGAAACAGCGACCTATTTGTTTCATCAAAGAAACCTTAAAACTGAATTAGGAATTCAAAAATGTAATAACTAGAAGTAAGCAAGGTAGGGGAAATTGGCAGAGACTAGACAGACTCCTGTTTATTCGTCTCATGAGAATGGGTTCGTGTTGCCAACTGGTTTTCCCGAGAATCGACAAAACACGAGTCTGTCTAGTAGCTGTAAGAAAGTAGTAATTTCCCGTACCTTGCTCATCTCTAGTAATAACATATGGGGCGTTCCTTTTAAACAGCTGCGGAAGTGTCACATTATTAAAAATATTTTAGTCGGATACCACATGTCGGCTTTGGTGTACTGGCAAGTTTTCAGAATTTTCCAATGTATAATCTTTTATATATCAAACGATACAGTTCAGGGTGAGACACCTTGTATATAGTGCGCTTAAAGTTATGCAAATGAGCGGGCTAGATTAATCTCCATTCTTGTTTACACGTTCTCGTTTATGTTTGCTTTTTTCTTTTATCTTGTTACACACCTCCTGTCACGCTTTCTTCTGCAAGTTATTCTTGCTCTTCAAACATGGTTCAGCCACTTCACCCTTTGTCTTTTTATTTTTGTTACTATGCGTTCTGCCTCTAACTCTTGCTTTATTACATTGTTCATTCTTGGTATGCATTCATTGTCAGAAACCTTAGCTGGTCCCAATATTACCCTCATTATCTTCTTTTCTGCTATTCTCAGGCCCTCTTACACTCTTTTTGTTCAAGTCGTTTCGGTTGCATGCATCATCCCTGAGCCTTATTATCGTTTTATATTTATATGTATATTTAATTTTGTGTATTTTGTAAGTATTTTGCTTTTTAATAGAGCTCTATGTGTTTACTATGCTCTATTTGTCGATATTATCTTTTCCTGGATTTTTTTCTTCTTTCGCCACTATTATTTATCATTACTCCAAAATGTTTACTTGTCGACCCCTTCAAACTCATACCGCCCTATTTTTAATTTTTTTATTCAAATTGCCTCCCGTATCTCATTATTTTTGTTTTATTTTGATTAATTTTCCCTTTCTTTCTATATCATTTTTTTTTCATTATCTTAATCTTTTCTGTCACTAGCACTATATTGTCAGCATAGACCTATGCTCGCTTGTTCTGACGTTTCCTTTATTTTTCTCATAAAATCTAACGACAGGTTGAACAGCGTAACCGACGAGTCACCCTCTCTTACACCATTGTTGACGGTGAATTCTTCAGTCTCTACTTTTTGTGTTGCTTTGTGTTGTTGTGATGCTAATCTTTGGTTGCTTCATGGTCATCCTAATTAATCTTCTAGTCTTACCTTCCACACGTTGTTCTTTCAGTGCTGGTACAACCTGCTGAAAATTTACTTAGAGCATTTTTATATTTATTTGGCGCTCGTGAGCCTTTCCAGTATCTGTTTTAGCATCTGTGAGCATCGACTGTCTATTTGCCTTGCGTAAATTTGCACTGGTACTGTCTAATCACATTTTTCGTGCTCCTTGTTTGTCTCTTCTCCAGATTTTCTTAAGTAGAAGGCATATTTCTGAATTCCTTATTAGCTCCTTTTCCTGGGGTTCTCCATTGCGTGATTTGTAGTAAGCATGCTTCAGAATTTAGAAAATACGTCATTAAACATTAAACGTAATTCGAAGTCTCGATCTCGGATTTAACTGTCCAATGTAGTAATAAGCAACATAAAGAATAATAAAAAAAAAGAATGTGGTGCTATTTTTCAAATAAGCAAAAACATGCACACCTACCAATCATTGTCCAAAAATGTCAAAATATTTCACAAATTGCATATATAACGTATTAAATGAAAAACCAGTCTTAATACGATACGGTGAATCATCGTAATATTTCACCTAACCCCCGATTATATTTTCTAAAGTCCGCTATTCAGCATGTTTAATGTGGACAACGTAATGCGTTTAGCGGACACAAAAGACAATAATTTTTATTTTGTACTTGCCTGGTGATGCAAATCTTCCAAAAATAAAGAAAAACAAATGCACAAATAAGATTGGCTACGGTCTCCTTTCACCTACCTGCAACACAAGAGAAATAAATTGTTAATAGTCTCGTCAGTTTACTCCATGTGTTAAGGGGGACAAAGGATTCGATTTTTGGTGAAAAAAATAAATAAGGATCTCAAGTGGAATACTCGACGTAATTTAAGTGCGGAGCGAAAATGGGTTACACATGGGGGTCTTAATTTTGAACGCTGAAGAAATTATTAGCAACATCATGCGCGCATAATTTAGTTTCTATGGCCATATCTTGTAGAAAGGTAATATATATAGTGTATCGTCTTGTCTAATGATACTGTCATAAAAACGCGATTAAGAATGGAATCTTTTCTGCATGCGACGAAGAACCGGCGGCTCCAATACAATGATATAGCGGTCATGCAGTATCCTGTTTTCCGAATGATAAAAATCGACCAACGAGACTCGTTAAAGAAATGGTTTTGGACCCCGAGGGATCTCTCTATATAAAAGAATACGTGACCGCTACCATATGAGTTAGTTTTGAAAAAAGTGCTATTTCTGGTACGTCGTTGAAGTTCCTGATCGATTTCCTGCAGATATGAAGCAGTTTGTAAGTATTCGATAACATTAAATTTAAGATATGATTAAGTCTAAAAATAACGTCGGTAGGGAAAACAAATGGTGGTAGATCTACAGGCTGGCTCGAATTCGATGTAGACAGCAATTAAAAAAATTGCATAAAGTAAACGCGCAGATATGTTGGTGTAGTTTTTTGGATGGAGTTCAGCAATGCTTTTGAGCTTTCTTAAAATTTCAAGTTATCTCATCATTATTTTTAGTACAAATCATAGTGGACGTTGACTCCTTTAAATATTGTAGATCTTTCCATTTAAGAATGTAACGCTTTTGTATTTTTTCGAGGTTTCCTCCCAATTTGAGACAAAATTTCTTCAAAAATAAAACACTACTACACTCTTTATGACCAAAATATGAAAAAAATAGAAAACGAATTTATTTGAAAATATTATTAAGCAAATTTACGTACGCATAAAACTACAGCTTTATGGAAGTTACAAAAATGTTGAATATTTTTCTTAAGAAAACCAGAAATCCAAGGTTGCGAATTTTAGCTGAAATAAGGTATCTAGCATTTGATACGTTGATTGTCTTTTCCGTTGTAGTATTATCACGTAAAAATATGTTTTATTAATATTTTATTTTTGATAAAAATTAAAAATTTATTAATTATTGCTGTTTGATTAAAGTTTTATTAAAACTTTTTCGTCTCATCTCATCTCATTAAGCACTCTGAACAAGGCGTAATCAGATGTTACATTTATTTTAATTTTATTTTGATATTGCAAGTTGCTTTGAAGGAATTTATTATTACAAAAGAGAAACAGGGATATGTCAAAATAATAATAAAGAAGCAAAAATATATTAAAAAGTCGTTCCCCTTTTGATGCAGTTTTGGTTGAAATCGAGAAAAGAAAACAGAAAAGAATATAGGACCGCGTCCATGGATAGAGCTGAGAAGAGAATTTTTTTTTTGTAAACGTCTGCTTGTCTTGAAGCCGCAATTTGAACTATCAGATTTGCAATTGCTACGCTGGGCACCTCAGAAATTTTACAACAATTTTAATTTCACCATTATGCAGATTTGTGATGAGAAAATCGCCAATTTTGTATTATTCGAATATTTCTCAAAGATCAAGACCATCTTACTTGAAAGTATAAATAAAGATATATGAGGATTGGTAAGCAGTTAGCTACGAAGAAAGACTTTTTCGTCCATCACGATTTTAACTACATTTTCGTAATAATGCAAAGAAAAAAAACCAAATAGAGGAAACTGTAGCTTTAAGTCAATTAGATATATTTTTTATAAAGAATGATTTTTTCTGCTAAATCCACAAATGAAAAAGCTCTCCGTCTTCAGAACTTCATAAATAAAAATAAGCATTCAACTTCCATTTTTGCAACACGAACTTAACTTTTGAACATCCTGTACAATATATATTTACTCCAGCATTCTAATGATTTTTTTATGTTTCTACTGGCAATCTTATGAGTTACATATTCTATTATTATCTTAACCTATTAAGTAATTATGTTTAATTATTAACTTATCAACTTGTGACAACAAAATGAGGATACCACACGCCTGAAGCCTCTCGTCAGACATAAACAGCTATAGTTATGCTCATGATGATATCTTCTTTAAGAGCAGCCTGTAGACTGGAATGTACTACATGGTTTTCAAACAGAATTAAAAGACTTGTACCTAAAACATACAAGACCCCGTGGTTTTTGATTGCGTGTTCTAGAGAACCCTTAAATATAGCTTTACTTCATAGCTTTCTTTGTTCTACACTTATATTGCAAAAAAACGAAAATAGTCCAATTTTCGAAGAGATGCTTCCCCCTTTTAAGGTGAGTTTCAGCGGGCAAAAAAAAAATGCGATGTGAATATTTCCGTACGGCCCACATTTTCACCAAGCTTCATTAAAATCTGCTTTTGAAAATCGAAGTGTTCCATTTAAAATCAGCCTGTACGCCTCCATCTTGCGTGTTATAGAAAGTTCTTTATTTTCATACATTCCACTTTCGTCTGCTGGAGTTATTAGCACGCATACTCAAGAAATATTTGCAAGAAAGAACGTAAATGGTTACTCTATAGTGAATTAAGCAACGGAATCAAAATTTATAGCTGCAGTTAAATTAACATACTTCACCAAAAGTTAGCTGGATTACTTGAACAGTTCGTGAAATGTAGTACCCTCAAAGTTTTTTGTTTTTGTTTTTCTTTGTGCGTTTGCTTGACTAACATTGAATTAAAGTATTTAGAATTATCACGAAACCATTGCTAATTCAGCTAAAGACCAGTTCAATTCTGAGATTGAATTAAATGCTTTCAAAGTAGAGCAACCTGTATTCAATCATAAATTACGAAGAAATGCTTCACATCAACAGGCGAACATCTCTTTTTATCACACTGTTGAAACCAGATAATAATTAGCTGATAAATATTTACATTTTGAATCACTTCCGAAAATACCTTTTAACAAAAGTTAAATGGCATTACGCCTAATAGTCGAGGAGAAACCTGCATTACTAACTATGTCCGCTTATGAGTAGTAAACGTAATTTAATTTTTAAATAATAACAAGCTATTACTTCGAAGGACGTCCCTAATAAGGCCCAAGCCAAAATATCAGTGTTTGTTTCCCTATTTTGTTCAAAACATATGCGCAATTTATGTGTAATTCTCGCGAATTAATGCAGCGCTGCATTTCACAGTGCAACGCACAAATTGCGACATTGAGAAATTGTAATATTTATACATTAATGAATATTTAATCTCTCGTACAACATTATTGCCACATAGTAATAGTTGTTACTGACTTTCTAGTCTTCTAGTCTCATATCGAATTCTTTCTACCGAAAACCAAATCCGGTTTATGTAGATAATATTTCCCCGACGGAGTAACAAACAGCCGAAAGGAAATTATTTTGGCAGCGAGCATATGCAAAAGCGTCGGTTCGGGCGATATGCAAGGGTTTGTGAAGTATTTTGGAAGTTTATACACAGAAAAAAGGATTGTTTGAATTAAATATATTTTTTTTTATTATTTTTTTAAGTGAAAACAATATTTCTTTGATATAAATAAATATGAAGATATTATTTATTGTTAAATAAAATAGTATTTTTTAAAATATTTTTTGTGTTAAGAAATAGATAAGTTTGATATCAGGTGTAAAAAAAATAATTTCTTGCACCTTCCTTCAGGAATGACACGGCAGGCGCTTGTATCTCTTACCACTAGATCCCGCCAGGAGATACGCCTGGGTCCTCGTTCTTGAAAGAGGGTAAAATAAGCCGAGAGGCAAGTTGTAGTTGCCATCACAATCAAAGTGTTGTGACTATTTCTTTGGTTAAGAATGTGACATTTTTTCATTTAAAAACTTAATTTCTTAAAGTGAACAAAACAGACTTGTTGTTTTAATGATTTCATTGCTATCGACTTCCTTGGTACAAACAAATCAATTTTGTTATTTCAAATATCAAGTTTTGTTGATATTGGTATGTAATGCCTTTTCAAGTTAAAGAAATAATATCAAAATAAAAAATTCTTTCGTAGAAAGCAATATTTCTTTGCTCGTATTGAAAGATATTATTTCTTTCACTCAATGCAGGCTTCCTTGAATCAACAAGTCCTTTTTTTTTTCAGTGTACTCTTCATGAAATGCGACACTAAATATGTAGCTAAAAGAAATGATTGAATTTTCACATTTTTTATTTGAAATTGAGAGCAGCTTGATGAATATTGTAGTCCGCGAGGATGCTCTTCATGCGCACAATTATTCTCACAAATTAGCGATAGAATCTTTTGAATGGTGCATTTCAAAAAGACACTGAAAGACATCATTGTTCCATGTTTGTGATAAGTTATCCCTATTTCCAGGTTATTCTTTCAATCATAGCTGCCCTAAGCAACTGCTTGACAATTCCTACGGACCAACAGCTTCCAGTTAAAGACAACGCCGCTGAATTGAGTGAAATTGAATTGCAGCAGAATAAAAATGCCAAGTAAGTTGATGGTTTGGTGAAACTCAAAAATTTAGTAATGAGACAGTGTGTTCAGTAGATTTAGAGGGGTAGAATAAAATTTAAGCAAGTAATCAACACCTTTGTAATAATAAGCTGCATTAATTTAGCACGATATATTTTCAAAAGTACCATGTTTTTATTCGTATCAGGTAAATGCAATGATAGGTAACACCATGTGTAAGAAATAGCAACTTGACTAATTTATTGTACCTTTCATTATCTAGGAACAGGCATTTTTTTAAGAAGTGTACAATATACTGTGTGTGACAAAATTATGGAATAAATTAATTGAATTTGAAGCAATTGGTTTTTCGAAGAAATGCTCGAATAGGTCAATTTTATTCGTTAAAAATAAACACTAAGAAAATAAAGAATGATATTTGTTTTCAGTGGGAGCAGTTATCGATAAAGAATTCTCTTTTCATTGTTTTGAAGATCATTGCGAGGTACGAGATAATGAAAAAAAATTGTCTGCCGTAGGTGTTCCTTATTTCACAGAAACTTCTTTGCAAAAACTGCGCAATGTCGTGATATCTAGTTCCTTGAAAGTATGGCATGAGGGCTTCGGCCATGTAAATGCTCAAAGCAGTAAGGACACAAGTCGCTTAAACTGGGTGAAAAGATTCACTCAAATGTGTATTAAAAGCGAAAATGTACCCTTCTTACAATTTACAGTTATTGCAAGAAATCCATGAAGATATTATGTGATGTAATACAGGATTTATGCAACCGTAATCCACGCTTCATTCGGCAAATCCTCTTTTCGCATGAAACTCCATGTCCATCATACCCAATACACTCGTAAAGTTAATGTGTGGGGTAAGAATATTCGACAATTTTAACGGGGCGCACTTGTAACTTCGAGTACATTTGGTCTCAGCAAGATGGTGTGCGTCAGCACTTAGCACGTCCCTTTCGCGAGTTTAAAAATCTAAGTTGATCAGCGCGCACAAAAATTAAAATATTTCAAAAACTGTGTTATGTACAACGCAATAACTGATTAAATAATGTTCTTCCGGCAAGCGAAGCTAAAAATTTGTTGTTACATAGTCCAACCCGGGCATGTTGTATTGTAAACTATACCAGAGACGATCATATCCAGGCCTTGATTGGTCGTTGGAGGAATATAAAACTTATTGTGTTAACATCGATTATGTTCATACGTCATATTTATTTATTGTGTGTTTAAATAAGTAAACATTTACTTACTTTTTAAACGTTATTTTTGTTAATTTGAAATAATATTTTGTGAATAGAAGAACCACTTAAATCTATGGTTTCTTTTTGTATAACCAACAAACTATACAATTTTCACCTTTTTATATTTAGCAATAAAATACTGGTGGCGAAATAAGTAATTCCATTAAAAATCATAGCAATAATGTTTTTTGAACAAAACATTTTTTTGAGCTCCCCATGCAATTATCAAAAATTGACTACATGAGGTTATCGCGTTGCACCTTTACATTTCCAATGACCCCTTCTAACACATCTTAATTTTTAAAAGTTCATCAATTTATTGACGTCAATAAAATTACGCGTAAAGCAAGTCATTTCTTTAACATATTCAAGTTAATTTCGCCAGTAACCCCACGAATATCATCAGTTATTTGTGGATTATTTGCGTAGACTTGATGCTTAAGAGAAGCTCAAAGGAAAAAGTCTTGTGGTGTTAAATTCCACGATCTTAAGGGTCAACCAATGTGACTATTTCGGGAAATTACACAACCTGCTTTTAAATTTACAATTTCTCTGGCAATTGGAAGAGTTATCTAGATCTATATTTTTCAAAAGAGGTCATCATCAGTCAACATTGACAATATCGTTCACAGTCAACAGTTACTGTTTTCTCATTCCCATTTTCAAAGAGATAAGAGCAAAGCACACCTTCGGACGAAAATCCACACCAAACGGTTACACGGCGAGGATACAGCGGTTCGTCCACAATCTCCCGAGGATTTTCCCATCCCCAAAAGCGAGAATTTTGCTTATTAAGGTACCACCGACATAAAAATGGGCTTCGAAGTCTAAATCGGTAAATACACGCCGGTTTCGATGGGCCATATTTGTATGTAAAAAAAGGTCTTTCGTCATAATTCGTTATAATGACGATTTTGAATTGCTATGATAGATGACGAATACAGGTTTTTGGCTTTCTAAATGACCTATCAAATATGAAGCTTCCAAACTTCTACATCCTTAACAAAACAGTTGTTGGCAACAATGGAATCCTTTAGTAACATTGAAGGATTGGAATAAACATTGCTAGTGCAAAACAAACAGTAATTATAGATAAAATATAAAAACAAATACTTCCTTTAAAGTATGAGATTCAATTTAGTGTGACGTCGCTACAACTAATAAGAGGTTCTTATTAAATTATCGCAAAAATGTATAAATTTTGGTAAATTTTCCTGTAATTTTGATCATTTGAAGCGGCACCCACTGTACGGCTAATATAACACTGTTGCATCACAAAAAAGTTCCATCTTTCTATTAACCAATCACCGGCAATATTAAGACCGGAAACAATCCGGTACACTTCACAACTTCTTTATTTATTCCAGATACGCCTTCGAAAGTGACATTGAGGATCACATAAACGATCTCACACTGAGAAGGTTTGAAGAGCGCAACGGCCTCAATGTCAAAGGAGCTTACGAATACAGCGACGGCTACTTGAAACGGACGGTTCACTACATTGCCGACGAGAATGGCTTCAGAGTTGTCAAGTAAGTATTAAGTTACAATCCCGTCCCATTATTCTAGCAAGATATACGATCTCTCATCGTTATTCGTTATTGCTTCTATTTTGTTTCGTATGAACTAGTTTTTTTTCTTTTCTTTTAATTAAGAAGAACAGCAGGTTTGTTGTTTACGGCGGTTTATTAATTTTTACTTTACACATGTTTTGATTAATTTTAATTCGATAGGGAAGAGACTGCGCCACTACCGGGACCTCAGGTTGATCTAAATGGAGTAGCTTCCGTAAGTAACAAAGCTCATGGAACCGAATTGAAGTACACGGTAAAGAGTGTTCCCGTAAAGGATACTCATGTAGTTGAGTAATGTTCTTAAGTCGATTTGTAATATAGCAAAACAAAATGTAGCTAATAAAATTGTAAATGAAGTAAAAATTGGAAATAAATTAAAAATTTTGTCTTATGTTCTATGTTTTAATTAATGGCGAAAATTGGAAACTACCATCTAACTAACGTGAGGAAATAACATAAGTTTTGTTAATTTTTTTTATTACAACACGCCATTTACTTTGTCAAATAATCATAGTTAATACTTTTAACGGGGCACTGGTATAGTCAACCATTAATAGTTAAAAAAGCTGGCGTTTGTGCGCAATGAAGACTAAGAGAGATTTAGAAATTCCATCAGTGTGGGAGTATCTCTCTCCCTTCCCAACAACACCAAGGAGAGGGCAAAGGCCAGTACTAAGCCCTTTGTCGGGACGATGGCAGAGGTTCGGAACCACCTAACACCTAAAGTCCATGAGTCTCGAACTTAGAGAGGCGAGGTGGGTTGATAATCTCTACCAGAAGACTGAATGAAACCAGCGACATTCTTGAGGCGTTAGATTGTGAAAATGCAAAAGAGGTGCGGTTTCATAGAAGCCCGCAAAGTCCAGGAGCTTTGTCCCAACCCATGAAGGAGAATGTGAAACTTACATACTTGTAAATTTTAAACGAAATGTATTTAAATATGTTATCTTGCTAATTTTTAATCTATAATTAGGTGTCTTTTATAACCTCTGAAGATTAATAGATAAAAGCACTGCGATTTGCATCCATTTTGGGCACGAAATTAGACGGCAAGTTTGAATGGTGTTGCATATGTTTACTTGGTCAACTTCTTTTAGTGCAGATTGATGTGATTGTAATTATCTGTATGGCTATAAGTCCCGATTACTGTATTTTAATAAGTAGTTAAAATATAAAAAATTGAAACAGTTATTAAAGTTATTCTATTTGTCTTTATCATTTACATCGTAACCCAAGCTGTATGCCTCTCTTTAAGACAGTTGCATTATCTGTTGCGGTATTTTGTATACGTAGTGTTTGCATATTGCAGAAGATGTGCTCCATCTTCAGTAGAAAATTAGAATCCAATTATTAACACGGGAAATTCAAATCCTCACTTTATTAGAATTTATTGATCTGATGTGATACTAGGCAAGCCTTGCATGGTTTTTCCACTATCATAAAAGGGCGATAATGATAGTAAGGACTGTGGCGTAGTACGGTAAACAACACAAAGTATCGGTAACCTCCGCACCACACAAGTTTAATTAATTAATCCGGGACGGCCGTTTCGAGAATACGAATGATTCATATTCTTCACCGGTGACCGAACAATTAATTGATTAAAACTGTTTGGTGCGGGGGTTACCGATACTTTTGCATTGTTTACCACTTAAGGGCGTGTGAATATTTGGCAGAATAATGGCTATATTTAGAACAGTGCTTTAGACAAGCAACATATTAAATATTTTGAAACTGCAAAATATCTTTTTGTACACGCATTATTTTATTATTTAGTGTTGGTCTTTCTGATTGACGACAATATCATGACAGCTAGGTTAGGCATCTCTGAATCAATACAAATTATATTATTATATTATTATATATTATATATTATATATTATATATAAGTGCAGGGGTACTTCACAAAACTCGTTAATTAGAAGTTTTAATAATGTTGCTACGAATGGAACTCAGAAATTTTGGAATAGGAAGTTATAGCGCTGGATCTATTAATTTTAAATATTTTCGCCTACTAAACACTTCCGGTTCAACCGGAAGCGGTTACCAACTCTCTTACTTTAATCACAATGCTATACTTTCTATCAGCTTAATCGATTGTACACATCGCATGCGTAAATAATTGAATTAGGTCACCTAAAGTCAACTGTTTTCGAGATATTTACGATCATGTTGAAATTTTAGCATTTGTAATGAAGATTCAGGTGTTACATTGTAATCGCGAAACACTTAAATGACTGCTTGATGTATTTTGCTGAGACAAAAGCACTTGTGCAACTTCAATTTTCTCTTTCATTGAAGAGGTGTAAATGTAACCAACAGCTACAGCAGATGATTTCCATCCCTCTAAGAGGTTTATTGTAATCAGCTTGGTAATTTTACTGAATAAATTCAGAGCACTTGAACGAAAGTTTTTATTTTTTCCGACAATTGTCACGATAAACGAGAGTTTGGCGACTTTTTCCGACATGTCACAACATGTCTCCACGCTCAGTACCATGTATCGCGTTTGCGTTGATTTAAAGATTGTCAATTTTTTGCTTGAGCAGCAAGGTGAATACACTAACTACCCCTGTTTTTATCTATATTCGGGATAACAGAGCGTAGAGCGCAGCAATATTACTGGACGAAAAGGAAATGGTCATTTAACGAAGAATTAACTGTAGGTGAAGCGAACATAATAAACAGGGATAAAATCATTTTACCTCCGCTTCACACAAAGCTGGGGCTCATGAAACAATTTGTTAAAAGCCTTACATAAAGAAGGGAAATGCTTTAAATATATTTGTAGATGTTCCCCAAAGTAAATTTAAGATTAAATAAGATGAATTAAAGGCTGAAATTTTTGATGGTCCTCAAATTCGCAAGCTTATTAGCGACTTGAATTTTCCAAAAGCCATGACTGATGTTGAAGCTTCTGCTTGGTGTTCTTTTGTTACTTAAGAACTTCTTGGGTAACAACAAGGTAGAACATTATGAAGAACTCGTACGAAATATGCTTCTTAATTTTAAGAGGGTGGGTGCTAATATCTGGTTTAAATTACACTTTCTACATTTAGTGAAGAATAAAGCCGGAGCATAAAATCAGCGGAGCAAAGGTATTAAGGAAGGGACCTTTAAAAAAGAAAAAACTAGAGCCAATATGATAAAACTGTTAGCAAATATGGAAGCAACAACAATAAGTTACCCTGAAGCTGCTCTAATAACAGAAACAATAAAATCACTGTTGGCCAGTGCTATTCATTACAGGTATTATTGCAACAATTATGTAAGTAATATTCTATACGTTTCAATATTACATTTATTACTTCTTCACGCCAGCGGAATCCACTTTTAGGACCAACTTAAATTGAACGCGATTATAAGGACCTAAGCTGTATGAAATTTAAAGCCCAAATATGCTCCGAGGAGGTACATTGGTTGTCAACTTTTCCAATAAATTAATTCATTTCTTCCATCTCAATACTTTAGATTACTTTGGTGCGTAACCTCTTGATGAACGTTCCAAAAATGCTTGTGTTTTAGAGTATTTTTATACTTTTACTTTCTTGTAAATATTAGGACATGGAGTACGTCGACTATAAAGTAGATTACTTTGTTTTGTCTTTTATTCGAAAATATGACAATAAAATATTTCCAGATATTGCTTTAACATTATTCTGTGTACAGCAAGTACAAAAATGATCATTGGTAATAAATTACCAAGCTCAATTGCTCAATTTCTTGAATAACAGTATTAATGTGATACATTTCTACTCAACGTCAATGTTGGTTAATATGACCAACTTTTATTTTATTTTATGTGCTCGAGACAAAAACGAGACGGACCCAACATAATGTCCACGAGTAAGTACAATAATATATAAACACCTATTGTGACAACTCGCATTCTTTTATCAGTACCTTGTATAATATACCTTCCGACTCCTTATTGTTCTACGTAAGCTTTATTGACCTTGCATGTGGGTATTATTTATTGAAAAGAACTAATTTATTATTGTTACGTTAAAGGTCGGCGATAGGAAATGTTATTGCTTCGCATTCTTAATCTACAATCACACGCTTTATTGTGAGAATTTTGGGAAATCCGCGGCGTTTTTTTTTTCCTTTAAATACTCGCTGTTATTGTCGATGGCGTGTTATTAGAACCTTCGTATAACATGTGACCGAATACCGAAACAGATTGATAAGGTGACTTTAGGCAACTTTACAATTTAAATCGCGTTTATGTATGTAGAACGATTATTTATACAGAACGAAAATGTTGTTTAGCTTTACTACCCGTGGGAACCGTATATTTATACAACACCTTTGCAAATACAAAATAAACAAGTCAGGATTCTCTTAATGCTGTTGGTAATGAGATTCCATTGTAATAGGTTGTTTTTCCGTTAAATAACATTCGTCTGTGAACAAATTGAATATGAACTCGAAGATTTGATTTCGAGAAAAGGAATAACAAAAGAATTTAGAGTTTATGAGATAATCGCAGTGTTACAAGCATGGAGAATTGCTTAACATGAAAAGTAATCACCAACAAATTTGTTAAATTAAGATTAGTGACAGTCTAGATTGTGAGTCCACCTAGTGCATGGGTGGAAGATAATTCCTTACCCGAGTACTTTAATGAAAAAAACAAAAAGTTACATAAGAGACACTCGGATCGGTGTCGCTTTAAGAAGGGTAAGAGTACTACAGATCCAATGTTAGCATTAAGCAAGAAGTCACGAATATGGGAAGTCGATAATGGTCTTATTTGTGGACTTTCAGCAAGCATACTAATAACAAAAATAAAAGAAATTTACTCATAAAACCAACACCGATTGAACGCTAGTATTACGTCTAATTGCGTACAATGTATGTACCTGTCAATACATTAAAAAAATAGAGAAAATAAAGAGCATGCAGTGACAAATAATCCCTTGCTCTGCCCTTAAACCCATGAATTGATGGATAGGAACCTCTTTCACATTCACTCGACGATATGGCTATCGAATTGATTGACAGTTCCAACGAGGTGAGATTTTCCGGGAGTTTAAACGTGGAAGTAAGCTTCCTCATTTCATTTTCCCCAAACGTTATTGGGACAGTTTGTGGCTCTCGTCCATTGCTTTGATGGTGTCAGCAAGCTCAAAGTCTTTTTCACGCAGTCCAATTGCAATAGACTTTTGTGTGGCTTGTACCATTTTTCGTTCGAGTTCAAAGGCTGTTTGCCTCTCCTACCTTCTTTTTCACGGAGAGAAACTTCGAAAAAAGACAAGTTGCTTACTGTTTCTTCAGATATCGATTAGTACAATTCTGATTTTCTTTCGTCAAATAAGGCAACTGTAATTTTTTACTTTTTGTTAGCATGGCTTAGATCAATGTCTAACTCTGGAAGCTCTTGCAACGCATCAGCTACCAAGACCAAGTCTAAAATGAAATCAGTAATCTTTTTGAGGAGGCCTTCAAGCGTACTTTTTTTTTGCTATTTCTTCATAAGACCTCCAAACGGTTGGCACAGATTTAAATCCAGGTGCAACCCAACTTTCCAGATTTTTGAAATTCTTTCTCTAGTAAACTTGCACAGATTCGCAGTTCCCTGCGGTTCCTTAGTGAAGCGTGATACACAACATACGGTTTGCCAATGAAGGATTTAAATCTATTAACTCCTGAAACCGACTGAACTATATCAGACACTCAAAGCTCAAGCTTGTGGTTAGTGCAATGCCAAACAACAGAAGGGAACTCCTTTCTTGTTACTTGTTAAGTTTTTATTTAAAAACGTGTCCGTTATTCCATTGGAGTGAAGACAGTTAATCAAAGAGTCAAATGCCGCCTTAGCAATAACACCATCAAGCTCTACTAAATTTGACATTGGTGAAACCACACGTATGTACCAGCTTTATGCAAAAAACAACGAACGTATACAATCAAACTTGACTTGTTACTAAGGAGAGACAGGCCAATTTCCTTTACTTAGGTTTGCTTGTTATCTTTAGTGTCACCGTAGCTACTTATCCCACCACTTGCCCACTCTTTTGAACTTTTCATACCTGTTTTCTAATAGATAGATGAAACTCTGCATCCTAACTTTCCATTTTTAACAAACAACCGACCATATTTTTGCAAAACTCGTTCTTTTGCGACTTAATCCAGCATTCTAAACAGACATTGTCGCACTCAATAGGTGTATCTCTTTCCTTAGGGAAATCACATTACAGTCAAACTTCTTAGAAGCCATTGTTTCACTTGTAGTGCTGAAGGACGATTGCGAACTTAATGTTTTCATTTATTGACTTTGTCATCATTGGTATCGTCACAATTAATGTTGTGCTTGAGTCTTTTACTACTATCCGAAAGTAAGAAAAAATCGATTAGCTTCTTGCTAATTTCACTTCATAATCAATCACACTCATACAGATTCGACACTGCTCAAACGCAACTAACCTCAACAACACAAAATTGAAGAGAAACAGCAGTCAGGGTGTAACAAGCAGTAGGGCTAATAACAGAGTAATGTGTTATGAAGTAAATGTTTTTAATTTCTTAAAGAATGCTGTTCCGGCGCGCTCTGCCTCAAATCGAGCCCTAAGTATAGAGAACATGAAGAGAGGTATTCAAAAATGAAATAATATACAAGATGTTCCATTTCAAAAACTAAACTTGTAACCTGCGCAATGGAAACTGAACATCCTATATAGTTTTATCGTGTGCAAAACTCGCTTCGGAATACTTATTATAATAATACTATTTATTTTATTATTTACGGCCCGCGCACTAAATGGCAAACTGTGAATGGCATATTTATAAAGGGAACTGACATACAACAAGAGAGATCTTATCCACAAGAAACAGACTGTATAATACGTAGGATCTAACTCCGGAAAATAAAGTCTGTGTTTTCCGGGAGAGTTCATTTAAAGACACACACCATTGTACAGCTCGAATGGCATCTATCAGGATGGATATTTTTCACGGTGCAGCTACTTACATACCTATTATTTGAAATCGGAATAATAAATATCACGTAAGATTAATTTGCATAAGTACGCGAATCTCGTAAACAAAACAGTAAATGCACAATCAAAACAAAATACCTTGAACAAATGCTGCATCGTATTAATAAGATTAAGGTGGGTAAATAATAAAAGATGCTACGAACGACATGTTTTGAGATTAGGTATGGAATAACAAGGTGTTCACTTTGTTTAAGTTTGCGAGACATTAAATGAGCGCTAGCTGTTTCTATCCTACAAGCAAGTATAATTTTCCCTTTTGTGAGGTTAGTGCATGCTATTATTCTACACGGTGAAATTGAAAACATCTAAGTAGGACACGAAAACACGTTTATCAAAAAAAAAATACGATCGATTGATTTCATTTGTAAGTGTAGCACTAAAACAATTGAACTATTGCTCTTCTTAGAGTTATCTGCACATGTAAACCTTTTATTCTGCGCTTTTTCAGAAGAAATCACTGAATCATTGAAACCAAAAAATATCATCAACATATCCACGTCAGCTTTATTGGGAGTGGTTAAAGCTATATCTGGGTATCATTAGATGATGTGATCTACGTTCAGATAACGATCTTTGGGATTACTGCTGAAGTTGTTCAATAATAGATGCTGAAAGCTTGAGGAGATGATTATCGGCAACATTAGTAAATTATAAATTAAGACCCTAAAAGGCTACTATTGGCCATTGGGATATCAATAAAAATAAATACCCGGCTAGTAATCCAGATTTGGCTTTACTACTATTCTTGCGTCCTAAAAATAACAACATATCAAAGAGAAATCCTGTTGTCGGCCACCTCCTCGTGGGTAAATTTAATAGGAAGAAATTTGAATTTAGTTGTTCTAAAAAAATTGTTATCAAGCATTTATTGGTAATAAAAATGATCGACGTGTCTGATCTAAAGTCGTGGAAAACAAGCCAAAATATTCTTAACCCGAGAAACCCGACAAAGCCAAATAACTAAATACATACACGGTGAAAAAAGTAATGTTAATACAACATTTAGCTGCTACATGTCCACTCCCTATAATTTATAAAATTTACACTGCGGATTGTTACTGGTTTTGCTTTTAGTGGGTATATGCATACAAAAGACAAATACTGAAAATTATTATTAAAAATTATATTAAATCTTTTATTGAAGAAAAACAAAAAACACGCTCATAATCTAGTAAATAACACTAATTTAAATAATAATCTGATAATTGGGTGTTAATCTTATGAAACAACATCTTCAACAACTTGAAAGTTGGCTTCGGTACTAACCCATTGCGAATGTTCTTTATATTTTAACTTGAAAATGAAGTAATAAAAATATTGGTTTAAAAGAAAAATACTTAATTAAGACTTTTTAATCCAAAATTCAAGACGGCCATTTTGTTTTGAAAAGTATTATCAAATACCAATTATGTAGCAAATAAACCTTGGGAAAATAAAAGAATAGTAAAGCAGCAAAATTATTTCCGTTATTTTTGGAAATGCCGTGTAGAATGATGAACCACATCTTATACAGAACACATGAGGCGACAGCGGTAGAAGGTAGAGATATGAAAAATACTCTCGAAACCACGCTGATGACGCCAGGTAAACAGAAACATGTCTGTGTGTTAGTGTATTTTTCTCTCTCTCCTTTTATTGCGTTTGCCGTGAATTATTCCATCAATACCATGAGGAAGCTAAGCTATCTTAGCATTATATTTTTTGGTCACATCTTATACATTTTGTTAAAAAAAAAAATTTTTATTGAAAATAACTTAGCTATTACAGTTTAGTAGTTTCTAGCGGTTATTTGTTGATAAAAGTGAAGGTTTGTGCGATTTCCGTGCGTTTTGTGAGCTGACATAACCCTTTTTTACGTGGTTTCCACGGGAAAAGACTGTATCGTCGTGCTTCTGGATTCTACACCACATTTTCAAAAATTACTAAAATCGGAGCTGCTTTCCTGTTCTATAATTTACAGAATACAAACAGTAGCGTATATTCATATACATTTTTGAACTTACCATTTTAGCACAAAAAAAATAAAGGGGACTCGTAACACGATGCGAACATAAAACGATGAAATCACACAATAGACTGAATAGCATGTTGATAAACACGCCGGGTGCATCTACGCTTGCCTAGACTACGGAATCGGTTAAACAATGCGTGCACGTCACAAAATACATAACTATAACACATTAATGCCAATGGTATAAATACAAATTCTTATAAGAAAATTATAGTCGATTGTATCGTATTTTATTAAAAACTTTTCCTATATCCTAAGTACAATAATAAATTCAGCCTCCCTTTTACTAACTAAAAAACTAAAAAAACCTTGCTTAATTTATGTTGCGTAAGCTGTATGCACTGTTGTCAGCTTATGTGCATTCAACTTGATCTGTTGATCACTCTGTTAAGAATTCAACATTCATTGCACTTAATGGCTTAATTATTTAGTACGATTTAGTATCGACGGCTTGATGCTAATGCAGATAATATATTAGATATTGAACAATTAATTATTAAACACTCTTTACTGTTCCTAAGGAATGAAACAAAATTTGATTTTAAAAGTTATAAATTGTAGGTTAGAAAATATATTTGGATAAATGGAGTTACCAAATATAGAAATATAGATTCTAGTTAAAGCTGAAGTTGCTAACTCAACGACATGAATTGTTACATTAACTGGATTATTTTAGATATGTAACAAATAATCGGTTTATCAATGTTACTAAAAAAATATATTAAAATTATTTGTAAGTAAGCTACTATACGTATTTTGTTAAATTGTAGTTAAATTAACAACAATTTTTTTACTGTGTAAGAGTTCCTTCCATTTCTTGATGAATGGTCTTATTAATATGAGAAAAAAATATTTCCTACAATGCCTTGCTAAAGAAGTTAAACTAACAACTTCATCTGGATCCATTTGGTTGTATTTGGTTGGTATTTCAAAGTTATGTTGACCGCAACGCTAGGAAAGTGTAACTTTACATCGAATGGTTATTAGTAAGCTTAATATTTAATATTCTCAATGAAGGCATATGGATTTTTAACGGGGAAATTGTAATGGTAAGTGGTTAAATTTAATCATCTGGAAAGCAAGTAATCTGAACGGATGAAGCTTTTATCTAGACAGCTTATGCCTATCCTCTTTAATTAATTACAAATAGAATTAACTAAAGAGCTTCCATATAAAAACTCTTCTGTTTTACTGCTGAACAAGATAGCTTAGCTGTTGAAACCTTTACCCAGAGAAGCAGTATGAAAGAGCTGATGTTTCAGGGTCCTAGTGCCAGAGTGTTCAAATACATATGGTTACTGAAGATCATTTTGTGAGGAACCCAAAGGAATACCTTTACAACGAATTAATGATGTTATCGTTACTATTACACAAAACACATTTAGAAGAAAAAGCAATTAGATCACCACCAGCACAATGCATTACTGCGCCAAGATACTTAGAAGAGATTTTTAGCAATAAACATAACAGATTAATTCGAAAACATTTCGCGAACTCTTCTCGGTACGACGATATCGACGACATAAATCAAGCGTTCGTCCTTTGGAAGTATGTCGAATAAGATCTATATTCGCCGCGCGTAAAATATTTGACGGACATTACTCGAAAGTGACAGAATGAAAAAATACCCGCTACGAGGAATTAATTCGACGCCCGTCGGCCACTACATTCAATTCCTGTCCATTTTTTTGCAGATCCGCGCTTATTTTATTTCACATTATTTAAATAATGTAGTCGACACTTGAATATAAACAATGTATTCGGAATACATTAGCGTGGTAATTGGAAATGAATTGAACGCCGAGTCTCTTGTCTATCACCTGGGAACTGGCAGCAGCAGAAAAAAAGGAAGATAAAAATCTGGAAATTCCGTATGATTTAATTTGAAAGTTTTTTTTTTGTCCAAAATGGGCGTACGAGGTGCAGTACGAAAGTAATTATGATCTGGATGGTATTTACTTGTCATCAGTAGTCCTATATTTCTTCCACTATTTCAACTATTGAAATATATTGGGTTATCGAAAATTAACAGATCACTGTTACTACTTTCTACTTACTTACTAATGTTTTATGTTTATTTAAAACTGTCCGCTCTTTTTGGGGCAGCCTTTGGCGTTGCTCTCAATCCACATCCAAAAAATTATCTTTAAATTTTGATAACAATTGAATAAATTTGTAAATCATGTAGGTGTATCTGTACCTAATTTATTCAAAACCGACTATTAAAAAAAATTAAATTAAAATTATCAATTATCTGCTAGACTTTTAAGAAAATCCATCGCAAAGACTTTCAATTCTAACCCCGTACATCGCACATTTACTACTCCTTACTTACACGCGTGAGCATAAGCACACCTTGGAGGATAAAATATTCACGCGTTTCATTACACTTTACAAACAAATCTGTCGATAATGGATCGACCCGAGAACATATAAAAGAACAGCGTACCCGTGATCTTGGAAGAGATTTTTATAATTGAGCGAGCCGCTCGGGTAATCGAAGACCTCCTAAGATAGTGCGCAAAAAAAAAGACAATTACGTTATACAACTGCACGTACTATTCGAAAGGTTGTAGTAAAATACGTAGTAAAATTAGCCGGTTAACAGTGTTATTATAAGATAATTAAGATTGTTGTTGATGTTCTTGTTGTTGCTGTGATACCATTGAGACGCGTCTGGTTTTTGGGACAAAATTCGAGGAAAGATTAAGAGGAGATGAGTAAGTTTCCTTTAAAGCAAATTAACCTGTTTCATAAAATGTAAAAATCAAAATCAAATTTAACAGGTATTTAATACCCGTGAGTTTACTTTTGTATAAATTAGTTCATTGCACTAAAGAACCAAAAAAATGTACATTTAAGTATTTTGAAAAGGAATTAACTGTTTTTCTTTCAATTGATGATTGTATTTGGCAGAATAAGGTTCAAAATAATTGACTGAAGTTATGGGTCGAAATGAAGTTTCAAGAGAAAGAAGAGACAAGGGCGCGTTGTCAGAATTAAACTATCAAAATATTTTCAAAAAATATTGAGATCTATGTAAACATGGTACCGCATTTGATGTTCTAATGTTAATCTGAGTTTGCAGGGAAAAAAATGAAAACCAGCAGAAAAAGTACTTAATTCCTCAAAAGTTTTTTTTTTTTACATTTTTTAAGATTTTCTGTGGTTCGAATTTTTTAATTAAAAAAAATGGAAAAAGGCGTCAACCTGTACCCCACACCTAAATTTTTGATTATTTTTTTTCTCAGTATATAATAATAATAATAATAAAATTAGCCAAACTGAAAAATTAAATCCCTTATCTTTAAATAATGTATAACGCTGCCCCACTAATCATCTAAACCATTACAAAAATTAGAATAATACATTAATATCTTGTGTGTTAAATAGAACCAAAGAAATTTTTCTTTTGGCGTTGGTACTTCCAAGAATCTGCTTTCTGAATTTTGATGAAATTTCCTTTAAACTGCCCCTAACCACCTTTACGCCAAAATAGAACTACCATATTTACAACAATTAAATATCATTATTTTCAGAACTAAGCATCGTAGAAACCTTATCCATCGAATGCCTTCTAGCCATTGTAATATTCATGAAATTCGCGCAATGTCAACATACCAACACGAACAGTCCGATAAACATCGCAAATCTGCAAAAATTAGCCTCATTATCGCCAGCCGCCCTGCATCAGACGTTCCGCTATCTGGAGAATCCCTACGTAGCCGCGGCGTTAGTAGAAAATGATAGGGGAACCAAAGATAGTCTGGTCAGCGGGCCGATTCCTCCCCAATTCGATGAGCCGTTAGAAAACGCAAATTTACAAAACCACATCTTGAGAAGAAATGGGAGACCGATTACGTTGGAGGAGGCAGTGAAGGACCCAATATTAGGGTCGTATTTCGATGGTACCATTGAAGAGGATAGTAGGAATGTGAAATTGAACATTAGAACGTAGCAGATAATTTATGAATTAAAAAAAAAATAAAAGATACCAGTGCTGTATTAATGATTGATGTGTATAATTATAATGTGCTAGAATTTTTACTTTTGTTTCATTATCCTTATATACGTATTTGAATTAAATATACTGATAAATAACATCTGTATTTTTTTTCTTTTTTTCTTGATATCGTACCTTTTCTGTCGCTTGAATTCTTGGATACAATTCTTTTCTGCTGGGTATAGATTTTGAAATAACATTTTTCATTTAATATGTTCAAGGTTCAGGGATACTTTTTTTTTATCAATAAAACAAAAACCTCTTTGTTACAAATCGTTTTATTGCTTTTTAAAATATTCGTCATTAAGATTTATACACTTGCAAGCATTCGAATCAATCCTCGAAACATTTTTTTCCACTCTGAAGGTGGTACCTCAAAAACATGGTTTTTGAAAGCTTCAACATCTTCTTGGGGTAACAAAAATCGTCGTCTATGTATTTTTTATTTGACATTCGGAGACAAAAAAAAGATCTTGGGCGATAAATTAGGTGAAAGCAGCCAACGAAATGTGTTTCAACTTCAAATAATCAATTGTTTAGCGTGCTGCGCGCGAACTGAACGTTGATACGACGTTGACGATTGTTTTTCTTGATTTCGTCGATGACTTTTGGCAAACAAATTGTTGTCTTCCATTCAGCATTAACTGTTCATAGCAGTGCTTAGGACATATTCAGTATAACGAAAAAAAAACAAGAGATCTTTCTTTTATGGAAGATCTGTTGGATTTCGTTGATCTGGTAGCATCAATAATCGATTGATTGTTGCTTAGTTTCCGGCTCGTACGAATATATTCAAATTTGGTCACCCGTTGCGATGTTAAATACGGATTTTGATCTTTCTATGTTGAATTTTTTTGGACATTTCCCAAGAGCATTTGACACTAAAGCAAGTCATGTACTGATCCTCCTTTAGTTACGTTGCTCACAGCATCGATCTTTTTTGGAACAGCAGATTTTGGTCGACCTTCACGAAAATCTCACTGACGGAAGCACGACCATTACGAAATCCTGAAACTCAGCTATAAACACTATTTTCTGATGATGCTTCATTACCAAAAGCTAAAAGAAGCCATTTGGGGCTTTCTTCCTGCGTTAGGCCATTACTAAAACGGTAAAAAATCATCTTCATCAGAAATTTCCAATTTGTTCCAAAATTGGTTTCTTTAAACGCTCACTGCAAGGAATCTACCCGGTCGATTTCTGTACTGTCACTGCTTCAACAATGACAAATATTAAATTTTAGGAAAATAGTAATTTCAAATCTCAATAGCTCCATCCAATAGTCGCTACAATAATAATAATAATTCTTTATTGCTCAACAGCAAACGCCAATTACAGGACAAACAAAAAGAACTAAGATGTAAATATTCTAGGATACAACAAAAATCAAATAATGTCTTATAAACAAATATTAAAAAAATCAATAGGCAATAGTGTAAACATTAAAAAAAACGAGACAATCAAAATAAGAGGAAGAGATTCATTTCTCAACATATGGTATAATCTATCTAAGACAAGCCAATCAGAAGATGAAGTTATAAAATAATATATACTATTGTCTTTTTAGACAGAATTACTTACTTAAGAATTAGAATAAAATAAATAACAGAAAAACATCAATCTGTATATGATGATTCCCTTTGGCTATAAATGATAATTCGCCTAACTTACAAATTCTTTGCAACACAATTAGAAAAATTAAACAGAAATGTAGAAAAAATTGAACGGCCACTCGATTGTGCGAATCGGACATTAATCAGATGTTACTTCCTACGTCTAAACGGTATTTCTAATTCACCCAGTATACAATTCACGAAGAAAATGCTCACCTAGGGTGAGCGTTTTCTCAAGGCATGAATTGTTAACAAGATCTTCAATAAAATTATAAAATATAATTTAGTTGCTCTATCTAACTCATTGATCGAAATAATATTGTGTCCGAATGTCGCGATGAAATGAGATACAAAATCTGGTAAGGGACCTTACGAAATAACTTTCTGTGGTTGGGTATTTAAACCGGTGATAGTTGAAATTTCAAGTGATAGTGAATAGTGGCTAAATGCATATCAGGTATGTTTATTTGTCTATTTCGACGTTTTATATATTTTTCTTATAGAGGTAATAATAACAGATGCGTAGGTTTAATTTCACGAATATATGCACAGGAAGAGTGAACAAAAAAAAAAATAATTCGTAATATTTAAATACAAAAAAAAAAAACGGGCCACCGCGTACACCAACGTAAATTTTTGATGCATTTCTTCCGGTTATTTTTTTACGTTGTACATTTGCCGATGATTAATTAAAGAATGCTTAACCGGTATTTATTCCGCGATTGCCAATGAAAATTATTCGCTCGTGGAAAGCATTAAAAAAAAGGTGTTTGATTTGTTTATTCGATTTAATTTTGGATCACGAGCGGTGGCGTTTAAAAATGTAAATACACACGTTTCAACTTGACCTTGCGTTTGCCTTTTTAATACGGCCGATGTAAATAAAACGACAGACAAGTGACAATTGGAATTTATAGCCGGAATTTTCGATACAGCGCATACTTTAATGAAATGTGCATTGCATCCGATATTTTTTTCTATAAATTGTTCGAAATTGTACAAGTTATTTATAGTTTATTCAGAAATGTTATCTTCAAAGATAACTGAGAGATTGCGATGCCAAAAATATACTTTGTCGTTTCCATTAAAAGGGAATGATTCAGAATTTTTCATTATATTTCAATAACGGGATAGTAATAATAATAAAATTTATTTTGAATGCTGAAGAATAGAAAATAATAAAAAAAAGAAAACAGATAGCAAGTCACAAGAAAAAACGACAAAAAAAAGCAAATACAAAAGACTAAACGAAACAGAACTACTTTATATTTTATAAGTGAATAGCCATGGCCTTTGCACGCGTATGTACCACTTAAATGAAAAATCGAATACTTCAGGAATCGTCTTTGAATAGGAAATTTAAACTTTTAAAATCTCTACAATTCCTACAAATCAAACCAGACAGTGGCGAAGGTAGGCAACGACGATATTATCAATGAAAATTAAAAACAAAGTCGGGCCTAGATTAAACCCTTGAAGGACACCCGATGAAGTAATATATGTTTTGGATGTAAAATTGCGATATGCGAAAAGCCTGGTTTAAATAGTTAATTAAAACGTGATGGTCTATTTTCTCGAAACCTATGCCTCGTTGTCTAAATCTTCTGAAACGTATTGCGCGAAACAACCGAGATTGGATGTTAGGTCTTTTGCAAACGAATCAATGTTGTTGGAGAGACAATGTCTTTTTGAAAAGAAGTTTTTATTTGCATGCATTATCGATTCAAATACGTTGGATGAGTTAGATAGAATAGAAATTGGTCTATAATTACTCTATCACAAGTTTTCCACAATTTTCGTAATAATAATAGTGCCAGAGTAAGCTATGTCGCTATTATTCACAAAAAAGGTATCCAAGTATTGTCCTGAGAATAATTGTTGAAGTAGATATAATAAAACCTACAGCGTCTCCTACTTTGACAGAAGATAATAACAGCATAGTAACATGGTAATTGTTGCCAAAAAGCAAGTAAGGGAAATAATAACGAAAAATAAAAAAGATAGGCGGAATAATAATAAACAGCCAGAATAATGTGTACTTGTAGACCTGTTGCCAAACTGACAATTCTTGTGATTACGTCGCCTACGAATTTATCGCTTCTTAATAGCCAAATATTACCAAACCTATTACTGCTGCGTGTCTGCAGATTTCCATTATATTAATTTAAGAACGCATTCTTGATATTCCAGTTGAACTAAGACAATTGGCATCATCTCCTAACACTGAAAATTGTGTTGAACTATCGACAACGTCAGCAGTTTGTAGACAAAGATAAACATTGAAGTAGTTTTCCAAAAATGCCATGTTTCGTTTAAAACTTATTGTTAGCAGGGAGAGGATATCTCACGACCTTGGTATAACATGCGCTATATCTGCATAAATTCGTATTTAATCTACTAAAAGAACGCATTGTAGGTATAGGGAAATACTTACAAGAACATTTTTAGAAGACTTTCGCTATTAGATTCTTACGCAACGATTTCGCGGTTATCTTGTAGAATCTACCTGATACATTTTTTGTATCACATGTGCTGCTGAGGACTCTAAGAAATACTCAATTAAATAAAATTTTAATTACCTCTCTAGTACTTATGAGACGTTTGGTCGAAAAAGGAATCGTTTTCCGCTGGCGCACTAGACGGACGCTCTGTGTATAAGGTTATTAAGAGAGGCTACCTACGTCCTAAAATTGCTATAATTTTTGCACATTTATATTCCATTTAAAGCAATGGATTTTGTTGAGTTTATTCAACTTAATTTAGGAATATGCCCGACATTTTATTTTTCAATAAGCAGTCGTTTTGTTCATGTTGTTGACAAAATTTCCAGTTGATCTCGTTGATCATCTTTCAACTTTCATTTAGTAACAAATCGAAAAAAAAGTTTATTTTTCTCGTCGCCTGATATGAATATCATAATTTTCCAAGTACGGTGTAACAAAATTTTGCCGCATGGTCCTATGGTCCTACAATGAAGCTGGATGAACGAATCCAACTTCATCGTAATCCAACAATGTTACTTTGAAATCAAAGTCCTTGCTGAATGATTGGAAATAATCTTGGAGAAAATCCTGCAAATCGATTTTTTCTCCACCATTCAATTGAAGGTATGCTTGAGCATTGTCCAACTACTCCAGATTTACATTGGCCACAATTAAGAATGCATCACCAAAACATTTTTGCAAAATGTTCTATTTTTTTAGTATTACAAATTGCTTATATTACTTATAAACATGTAAATGAAAGACAATTTAACAAAAGAAAAGTAAATAAGGTTCGTCTAGCGCGTCTATGCTCAGGTGTTAAAGGTAATCGCAGTAAAGACCGGTAGCTACGGAACTCTATGCGCACTATTCGTTCCGTAAGCTATCCATAACGACGTTTTTTGGCCAATAGCGTTCCACCACTGCTGCGCTAAAAATATTACCGACTGAAACCGGTGTTGCACAACCAAGTGCTTCAAAAGAGAATCTTCTCGGAGATTGGTCCTTTTGGGTGCGACTAAACCTGCTCTACGTACTTTACCTTGATTTCCAATCCACAGGTTCCAACACCGTAATACAATCGAATAATTACAATTAAGTCTGCAAACCAACACCACCTTCCTGTAGCCTAATAATCCGGCCACGTGCAAAAGGAGTTGATTGTTGATAAGTGCGCGTTCTCATCTGCTAGGCATTACTCACTATTTCTTGCACTCTACTCATTTTTCCTGTAGAAACATCTGCGAAATATCTGGTTTTTGTAAATGTTGGTAAACAAGCTAAACCAATGCGATATGATAAGCAATTGTTTAAATTGTCGTTCAGAAATACATTTATAAAATCCTAACGAAATAATTTAGGGGCGGTGCACTTTTAATTGCAGCCAGTGTATTTGTTTTCTATTATTTACCCGCTTTAAGATTCTTTTTTAATTGAACGTTGCTAGATCCATAGAGTAGTATAAAACTTGAGGAAACTCAATAGATAACGTCTAACGTTAAATTCTATTTGATTTTGTTAATTAGGAAGCCGTAGCAAATCCACAGTGTAACTTCTTTTTGAACAATCCTGTATAATCTCACTATTATTTTTTTTTATAAATTTAGATTAATTTTTGTTATCATATTACATTTTCTATCTACCAGATAAGAAATTAAAACATCTTTCTACCGTGACGAAAGCCGTATGCGACAAAAGAGTTTCTCTCACCTGGATATACAATAATTCACATTGTTTGCAACCTATTTGCTTAAAAAACAAAATATTGCATCAACAATGCCACGCAAACAATTCAATAAATCACAAAAAGGAAAGAAAACTATTATTAAAATTCCTCAATTGATTTTACGCCGTAATATTTTCAACGAGCTCGGTTGGTGGCCAGTGAAAATTAACATACAACTAACCACAAAGCAAATGCAAAAAACAACTATCTCCGCTTATCGGTCAGGTGATAGTTGCTGTAGAGGTATTAATTCCCTTTCTTTTCGCCTTTTAAATGAAGATTTCGACCTCCACTATCAAATTATTCTTCATTATCTCATAATACTAATTTCGCACCCGATTTTGATGAATTTAGGAGACAACAAAAATGGAAAACGCATGTCTGGTAAAATATGTAACAGCGATATGGTTGGTAAAATAAATGAGAGTTAATGATTGTAGTTTACATTTATTGAAATTCAGTTTACTAATTGGGGACTTTGACACTGAAGGAAAGCACTTAGAGAACGGTCTCTCGTTGATTTGCTGTTATATAATATGCAAATATCGACTGCCTAAAATGTTTTGATATATTTCGCGTTTGAAACGGAGATTAGTAGATACTAAAACTCTGGCAATTAAGATATTAATTTTGGTCAAACTAAGTATTACAGCGGAAAAACTTCTTTCAACAAAAGCATTAATAATTTGCAAATAAATTAAGACAAATATCTAATTCTTTATCGACATTCACCTATAATAACTGATTTTATACCGTGTAACGCAGGGTTTTTCTGATCGATATAAAATTTCAACATTAGGAACTATTAAGCAACGTAATACAAAATATTTAATCTCCCTTATCTCAATCCATCCTGTCTTTACTTCTTTTCAAAATTCGCGGCATCAATTTTTTAAGTGCGACTAGACACAAACCCAGAAGAAATTTTCAAAATGTCTCCTCTGTGGTTAAAACACAACTGCGAATTTATTTATTATAGCCATCATTCTACGTCGTGGACATCTCGTTTATCTTATACAATATCTAATATATGAAAACTATCAGCGTCTTCTATTTTGCAACGCCAAAATAGCTAAATTAGCTCTCTTTGTAAAAGCTCTAATTGGTTTTTCTTACGCCTTCACTAGAAAAATTTTTAGCAAAAATATGTGTTTTGACTTAACGAGACCAAATTTTATTCGTTACATTTCCTGCTACACAATGTGTTATTTCTCATTATACAGTTTTGTAGAGAGATTAAAACGTATACACTTTTTCCCAAATACCTAAGCACCACTTTACTTTCATTTCGTCGATTTTCACAGCAACAGCAAAAACTTTGAGGGCAAAAACTTCCATAATTCTGCAAGCATAATTAAGAGAGTATTTGAAAGTTTCCCCTAATTAAATCAAAACAGATACCGTCTACCTTCGTACATTTCAGTCACTTTTAGAGGGCGAATATCATATGCAGCAGTGTCAATAAAATCCCCCTTCTATTTTCTCTTATTTTGTTAGTGCAAATCGGTTTTATTAGTTATTGAGTTGTTTTGTTGCTTTCTTTAGAACTAATTATTAATGGAAATCGATTCCAATTGAAAAGCTGACACTGATTAAATTTCAAAGTTATTAAACTTTGCCGACATTGTAATGTTGTTATGCTACATACTAGAAAGGATTATTTGCTTTATTTTCCTCTTTTCCGTCGCCTCTTTCTGTTATTTTAAGAATACTTCGAGATGGATATCGAAGTGCTGTCGTGCATGTTGTTAACGATGAAAACACGTCACTACATTTATGGATATGAATAAAATGAAATAAGGATTCACATCAGCATAAAAGCATATTTTAATCTTTAAACAAGCAGAGAATAAAAACATTACCAACATGCAAATGGTACATTTAAGAAGGATTTTTTGATGTACAATTATATTGCAGAGTATTTTGTTTTTAAATATGACTTATTATGTACAGTAATGGTAGATCCAATTTTAGGACCTTCAACTTTCAACATCTGATTAACAAAGAATGTTTAAAGTTCATGTGAAACACGCTCAAACAGTTCATTTCAAAGCAACTGCGAAAATGGACAACATTTCTCCCAAATCCTTTAAGAGTTTGCTTTTGACTGCTGGATTTTGTACAAAACAGTAACCGGCTAACTAGGGTGTTTTATTTTCTTATTATAAACAAAAACGAAAATTAACTTAAAAAAATGGTATCATAATGTGAAAATATAGAGCGTACAAGGTGAGTCAACAGTTTTTCACGGTGGGTTTCTTTTCCGCAAAGACTATAAGCGTTACAGTTACAAGATCAACCCATAAGACTTCAATTTTATAGAGTGACTTTTACAATAATGCCCATTGATCAAGAAGTCTTACTACTTTGAAGTTGATGGCCGAAAAGGCACATATGCAAGAAATATAGTAAATAATTTCCATAACAGTCATGTATGAGCAATGGAAAATCCGCGTGCTGTGGGAAAACTGATTTTCAGTTAATGTTTGGGTCGATCTATTAAATGTCATGCTCATTGGGCCACTTTCTCATCTCGAAAATGATTTAGATTTTCTTCAAAACGCTTTGCTTCAATTGTTAGATGTTCATTCCTTATTTTTGCCAAAGCGTTTGAAGCGTTGATGCCACAGGAAAACCCCCTAAATTAAAACGGAAGGCTGAGCCTATTATCGATTAAAATGCACAAATGCTGTTTGAAATTCGCTCCTTTGCACATCCCAGCAACATGCTTGCCAAATTCAAAGTAATGTAAATGGCCAACAACAACAAAGTGACCGCTAATACTTTCCATTTTGATTTAGGGGAATTATTCAGTGAGACGCCAAATCCCTTCTTTCTACTTCACAACATAGATTTATACCAGGCAAGTTTACCACAACTAATCTGATCTTGATCAATTATATCAAAAGAAGCCCCACAAGTTCATGAAGAAGGTGGTCAATTAGACGTTATGTACACTGATGCTGCCCATACGCTCCATTTAATTGATCACCGCATTTTATCAAAAAAACTTTTTCGATGACGCTAGGTCATTCTTTTGTTTACTTCATCCGCTTAATAGTGTGAACTATTGTGGTGTGCAGCAAGGGTGACTTAGGTCCACTTTTGTTTGATATCCTTATCGGTGCCTGTGTTGTTTCCAAGCTTGGATACGCGGTTAATCCTTAGCATCCCCTTTATGGCACATAAGTCGATCTTCTAGAACGTATCCAACGAAAGATACGGCTTCATTTCGCTTAAGGAAAGGATAAGGAAAGCATAAGGAAGAACTTTCTTACAAGCAGGATCGATTTCCCGACCTTCTCTTAGTATCCACGTGCAGCGACTAAAGTGTAAGTCTAATCAGCAAAAATAATTTTGTTTTCCTGCCCTATAGGCAATTGTTTTGGGAAGTTAAAAGTTTTAATTTTATCTGTACCTATTTCCAGAAACAAAAGATGATTGCGCGGATATTGTGCTTGCTGGCATCAAATTCTTTGGTAACCAGCAGTTATCTCCAAGAAGTTGTACAAAATGTTACGTACAGATTCAGAGATAGCAGCAGCAAGACTGGAAAGCACCTTTTTCAATATTATTACGATTCAAAGACTAGACCATTACACGGTAAGTAAAGAAAATTGAAATGAACATCTACACTGCGAAGAACTGATGTACGTTAAACCTATTTTCACAGATTCCTTGGATAAATCGCACGTAGCAAACGAATATGACTTCATAATAGTAGGGTCTGGAACTGGAGGTTCCGTGTTGGCCAATAGGTTATCAGAAGTGCCTCAATGGAAGATCCTTTTAGTGGAATTGGGAGCAGAACCAACAAGATTGGCTGATGTACCAGGTTTCGGGACCAACTTTCTATTTACCGATTATAACTGGGGTTATCTGATGGAAAGGCAAGACCACATATGTTTGGGTAGGCAAAACACCTTACACTGCTGCTCTTATAGTTGTATATAGGCAACTGGTTCGTGTTGCAGTACAAAAGAACAATTATATATTACGTTGGTGACCCAGTGAATGTAATGTATTCAAGTAGTTCGAGTTATGACCTTGAAAAGCCTTCAGATTTATGATGTCTGTTGTTTCTTTAACGCTGTAATAAAATTAATGATAAATGTACTATGTACATCATTTTATTACACTTTTTTGGGTTCTCATTTCAAAACACGTGATTCATTCGGATTACACACTCATAAGTCAGCCTACAGAAACAGTTACGCTTCACGAAATTAGCTGAAACTAAACAGACTCGTGTTTACCCGTTTCATAACAATGGGTTCGTGTTGCCTACTGATTTCCCCGAGAGTTGACAAAACATGAGTCTGTCTAGTCTCAGCTAATTTCGTAAAGCGCACTCGTTTCTGCAGCCTTATTCATAAGTCATCGAGAAGGATATACCTCAGAAAATGTTAGAATCGAAATTATATAAAAAGGTCATTTTTAGCTTAGTTGCCTAAAAAATCCCTATAATTAGTGTCCGAGGTTGGCAAGATCGAATTCAGTAAGGCAACGCTGTACAATTGGCCTGGGCCTGGGTGTTTCTTATTTTATATATAATGTTTGTTTAATGTTTACAATAGGTTGAATTTTATCTTTCACATCGTCAATAAATGAAATTAAATCGAATTTTGGTCAACTGGAAAATGTATAAAAATTAAAAGGTAAAAGGTGATTTCAATAAGGATCGTAAACTTATTAGCATGGGCAGTAAAAACTGGCAATATGTAATGAAAAATCTTTGTTCGTCTTCTACAATAGTACCACTTCTATTTATTTTTTCTTTCGAATCGAAAAATCTACCCTTGCCGTTGGTAACTTTAAATCATGGCAAATTATGTCTGCAACCATTGCCAAGCGCAGAATTTTTTGAAATCTGAAACTGGATTAAAAGAGCATATGAGATGTTTACAATCAAATTATAGAATAGAATAGAATCAGGATTCTGATCGCACCCACAATTTAAAAATGGTTAGCTTCTGCAATAGAGGTTTAACGCTTAACAATCTAGGGACCTTGGAGTTTCTCAAACAAAAACTTTATCTTGGAAGAATCCCCCGCTTTCCAAGTATTTTATCTCTTCCCACCTTGAGTCTATCACTTGATTTAACTTCTCAGTTTGCATTTCGTTCTTTTCTATTTCTATAGATGCATCTGTATATATTTCATTCCTTTTAAATTTTTTTTTTTGGTTTTTACATATTTTCATTTATTTATAGCAGAAGATACTTGCCAGAAGGAAAGCTTGGTGCTTTTAATACCTTTATTGAAGAAGCTAAATTCTACAGTGGTTCTATACAAATTAACTTTTCTAATATAAAAAAAGTTCTCTATTGTATCATTCAACCTTTCCAATCCATTTTGTTAGTCTAGGATGTCCACTATTAAAAGTTGATAACCAGCGGTTTTTAACATTTAATAGTAAAAGTATTGTGAGAGAGTGGACCAATTTGTTTGATTTGGCATTAATAAGCAATACAGAGCTTATATAGATGATTTAACTTTAATTCATTTCTGTAAAGTAAGGTCTTGAATAATGTCCATGGGTGTTCCCTAGAAGTAGGTCTCCTATCGGGCTAATTCCAGAGTAACTCGACAGAGTTAAGGCGAAAGCTCTGAGATGGCCATGTCATAAATTGCAAAATACTGACTTCGCTCTAGTCATTCAAATTCGGGCTATATGCTTTGGTTCTGCATACAAATGAAGTTCTTGCATACTAGCGCCAGTTTCATGGGAATTACACGGTATTGCCTTTTCCGTATTGTTCTTTCAATTTGTATTTTAGAGTAGGAAAAGTAACCCAACATAACGAATTGAATCACCACAACACAGCAATGATTTGCGAGCTGCTGTATGGTCGTGTAAATTACATACTTGTAGTCCGTGGTGCTAAGAGAAATTGGAATTTGCCTTCTAAGTTTGCGGTTTTTGATGCTGTTTTTCGTGGGTTTCGTTTGCTTATTAATTGGCGACATATTTTCCAGAAAAAGAGGAAGAATAAAATTTTACACGAAATTGCTGGAATAACAATCTTGATGGAGCGTTATTATGTTAGATCATCTAGCAACACCAATTAGTTCGGTCAGAAGGCATTTTGCGTACAAATTTTCATTAGTTGGGATTTTCTTGTAAGTGCGGTAACGGCCCAACGGGGTGTATAAGCTTTTTGAAGCTTGTCATTACCTCAAGAGCCTTTTAATGAATAAGTTGTGTTTATAGCCATGGCCTTGTTACTGTCACCCTCTCGCCACTAAGAAAATTTCTTGATCCTAGCAGGACGCAAATACACAGCGCTTAACTCTGCCCAGTCAGGCGCAGGCCCTCTTGCTGCTGGGCCACCGAGCCGTTTAATACCGAAATATAAGTAAAATCTCGCTAAAACGTGCTTATTAATAAGAAACTGAAGCCTCTAGGCACGTGGGGAGATCTAATTTCAACAATACCTCTACTACGTAAAGAGAGTGAAAATGTAAAAACAGTTTTGCAATTGTGGTCTTCGTAAACCGAATCGTGTCATTGTCGTTGAAAAGTGTTGAACATAATTTCCATGTTACAATTAATATTTTGTTGCCTTCTTTGGATATTTCTAAGTGAGCACTTTATATTATCGTGATAAGATCAAATATATGAATAACGTATTCACTAATACGCAAATCAATCATTTCAGGATGTATAGACCAAAGAATGCATTGGCCTCGTGGTAGAGTGTTGGGCGGAACTACCATAATCAACTACATGATGCACGTAAGAGGAAACCGGATAGATTACGACCGTTGGGCAGCCATGGGCAACAAAGGCTGGTCCTACGAAGAAGTCCTACCTTACTTCAAGAAATCTGAAGATTTCCATATTGTTTACCAAGATGTTCCTTACCATCGCAACGGTGGCTACTTAGGTGTTCAAGACGTGCCATTCCGAACGGAATCCGCTAGGGTATTTGCGCGTGCCATGCAAGACTACGGATACTCATTCGTTGACTATAACGGCGAGCAACAAATGGGAGTGTCCTACATACACGCAACACTAAGAAGGGGCTTAAGAAGCAGTTCTAAGGTAGCGTTTATCGATACAGCTAGAAACAGACCAAATTTAAAGATATTAACCGGCGCACGAGTCACGAAAGTGTTAATCAATCCCACTACGAAGAAAACTTATGGCGTAAAGTTAATCTACAATAAGAAATGGTATTATGTTCGGAGCAGAAAGGAAGTCATTCTCTCAGCTGGGGCTTTTAATTCGCCACAATTGCTTATGTTATCTGGCGTAGGACCCAAGAAGCATTTAGAGGAACATGGTATAGATGTAATTGCGAATTTGCCAGTTGGAGAGAAGTTATATGATCATTTCACTTATTTGGGCCTGGTAGCTACTGTTAACGAGTCTATAGTTTATCAGTCAAGTGCTTCGAATAACCCAAATGCCTTCCTGGAATTACAAGTGAAAGGTATGCGTAGGTTTGTTTTTGTTTTGATTATATTAGAAAATCATTTTACCAATCTAATCTTGATCTTTATGAGCAGTAAGTGGCGCCTAATTAATAACTATTTACGGAAACTAATACGATTTCTCAATAATTGTGGTTTTAGTTCATTGCCTCTTTGATTAGATCAATTGCACCTGATATGATAAGCATATCACTTGATACATCTTTTAATGTAGTCGAATCAAGTGTAAGTGGAAATACAGAGTAAACAGGCATAAAAACAAGACTAGACCGGCAATAAATATCTATTTCAATCAAATTATTATTCCAGCGTTATCCTTCTAAGAGCCTTTACGATCTTTGACAACAAAGAATAATCACAGAATGAGTAAGCTTATTTGTAAACATCAACAGCAACTTGCGCAAGTCTCAACTGGGGCAGTTTCATGGATCAATAATAGGAGTATTGACCAAAAAATAATGCTAAGATAGCTTAGCTTCCTCATGGTATTGATGGAATAATTTACGGCAAACGCAATAAAAGCGTCATCAGCGTGGTTTCGAGTATTTTTCATATCTCTACCTTCTATCGCGGTTGCCTCACAGTTAATACCACAACTTTCAAAACGACAAACTCGACATTTCTTGGCGCCAAAGAAACGCAAGCATGCGTTTCTTTGACAGAGAAGGTAGAGATATGAAAAATACTCTCGAAACCACGCTGATGACGCCGCGTAGGCAGAAACATGTCCGTGTGTTAGTGTAATTTTTTCTCTCTCCTTTTATTGCGTTTACCGTGAATTATTCCATCAATACCATGAGGAAGCTAAGATATCTTAGCATTATTTTTTGGTTATTGTTTCTAGGCATTTTCTGATGTGTTCTGTTAATAGCAGTGTTGCTTCATCAAACTATAGTAGAATAACTAAATTTGAAGTAATTTAAATATTTACGTACATGGTTTTGCAAGATCTGGAAGAAAGGTTATTACCATTGAAAATAAACCTTTCTCCCAGGGATGGTTCCAATTGTCTTATTATAAATATCAGGTCCTGCATGCTTGCTTGCTTTCCTAAAACCACATTGAGTGTCTTCTCATTTTGTTCATAATTATTCATATATTTTTCTTTCTTCTTTGTTGTGGCAAGCATTTTTCCAGCTATACTCATTAATGCTCTGTCTTACGTCTCCTTTATTGTATGATGGGACTACGATCCCCATCTTTTTCCCTTTCCTTTGGTATTTTCTTTGTTTTCAACATTTATTTATTTCTAAAAGCTTCTTTTGCTTTGCTGCTAAGATTTCTGAGGTGACACCGTTTAGTTCCGCCCCCTTTCCTAGCTTTAACGTTGCAATCCCTTTAATCGGTTCAGTTTCATTTATTTCTGGGATTTGCCATTATTGTTGGTCTAGCTTCTTCTTGTCATTTGAATTTGTATTATTTATAATAAATGTATTTATTGACAATAAAATTTCTTAAATCAGATTTTTCTAAATTACTTCAGGTGGTCCCTATTTAGCGACCAACGACTGTACACTTTCAACAAACATTGCAATTGGTGTCAAGTTATCTAACGCTTGACATAATTTCGATGCTGTTAATTACTTATTAATGATGTAGCAAATATCTTTTCTTCGATCCAATAGTTAATTGGCTTGCGCCAGCTCAATGACAGATTTTTTTTGATGTTCTCAGAAAAATGTAATTGAAACGTTAATGTTAAAATTGGCTTTCGCCTTTTGCGTAATCGACAACCACGAAGCTTAATACACATTGATATTCAAAAAATTGCATGTTCCTCCTTTTCCAGGTACAGGACCTTTAACATCTATAGGAAACGTAGAGGGTATAGGCTTCATAAGGACACCGATGTCGGATGACCCGGAATACTCCTTACCAGATATAGAACTAATATTTCAAGGGGCGGGATTTCACACGGATCGAGGGCAATTTTCTCGTAGAACTTTCCGCATCACCGACGCCCAGTATAATCGAATCTGGCGCCCTCTAGAGAACAAGTACGCCTTCACGATATGGCCGATGATATTCCATCCGAAATCTTACGGATTCATCCGGTTAAAATCGAAAAATCCCTTTCACAGAATGAAGCTGTACGGAAATTATTTGACGGATCCCGAGAGACACGATATAAAAACTTTGATAGCTGGAATACGCGAAGTCCAAAGGATCCTTCAAATGCCTTCGTTTCAAAAGTACGACGCGCTATTGACTACGAAATCCGTTGTGGGGTGCGAACATTTTTATTTCGATTCCGACGATTATTGGGAGTGCGCTTTGAGACATCTAGGACATACTTTGCATCACCAAATCGCAACGTGTAGAATGGGTCCACCAGATGATCCGGAAGCAGTTGTCGACAATGAGTTAAGAGTTTATGGGGTTACAAATCTTAGAGTAGTGGACACTAGCATCATACCGATTCCAATTACAGCTCATACTAACGTGCCAACGTATATGGTAGGTGAAAAAGCTTCCGATTTGATCAAGAATGCTTGGCTCGCGCAGGAATATTATGAATTACCAAAGTACAACGAGTTTGAGGAATAGTATTATGAAATATAGTTAAGTGAAGTTATGTCCAAGGGCAAGAATGATTTTCAGGTTAATTTAATTGTAAAATAATGCAATCTCTTGCTTCCCTTCATTTTCAAAAATTATATGGTACTAACTTCAAAATGGATTTTCTTCTTGCAAAACAAAATCAGTACCTTGTTAACTTTCTTCCTTATAGTCTAGTCTAATCTTGAGATGTATGACGGCACAAACGCAAACTTGGACGATACGCAGCAAACCTGTACGAAAGTGAGCCTATGCACACTGCCCATACTGCTTCGTCGCTTGCAACCGTCCAAATAGACTTTTGCCTAATTTAGAACAATTACCACGATTATGTGTTATTATTTAAATAACTGCCAATATTTACCATTATGTAAAGTTACTATTAACATAATTTGCATTTAGGTATTTCGAAGAATATCCTAATTGCGTGCAATAAATTACAAAGAATTTGAGAAGAAATGCTTATTTTCAATAAGCTGAAAAAATCGTGTCCTAGTAATGTGTACTATTACATAATGTATCTAAAAATAAGAACATTGTATATATAAATAAAGATTTTTTTTGAAATTTAGATTTCTGATGTAATTAGCTTCATCTTCCAAAACACATAAGTAAAGTTCGCCATTTTCCGTGCGCTTCACAGGCGTCGGTGTGGAGGTGATCGTTCGAGTGTACGATTCGTAATATATGCGCAAATTTATGCTTCCCGTATTAGGCTGTACGATAGAGTGGGGACTCGAAACGACCTTGTTACCGATGTAAGAAGTAGAGAGATTTATTCTTTATGTCTGGAAAAATGAAATGTGCATTTGGTGTTATGCTATTAAATCAATATGCATAAACATGCGAAGAATAAGAATAATGCATATTATAGCAGCGTTGTATGTACAAATAAAATCCATAACGTATGAAATCAGCGATTTTCGAGAAAAAAAAAACATCGATTTAAGCGCCTTCCGTGAATTGACACAATTGAGAAACTTGGTTGTATATTTTCAACATCAGGTGCGTTTCCGCAGTCATTTCTGCAAAACATGTAAGCCGTGAGGAAAAAATATTTCCCTGTTCCACTTATTGACATTTTATTACGTATAACGTATATGCAGCACTTCGCTACGCTCGCCCGCATCCCAGTCGGCCGCCAAGTACATACTGGATTCGTTACTACTGCGATAAGATCGCTTGCGCATATATTACGAATCACGCACCCGACTACTTCCATACCGACGCCTGCGAGGCGAACGGAAAGTGGCGAACTTTACTCATAAGTTAATGCATATATAGTTACTAGTTTTTCTAAAACTAAAAGTGTTTTTGCGGTATACAGTGATGGACATAAAATTCCCACCATACAGGAAAATTTCTTATTTTGCTAACATACTAATAAAGTCGATTTTGCAATTATTTGTACACTTGCGCCCTTTAATAGGAATAATTCGAATTAATACATAGAACAGTTGAAGACAAAGCAGCACTAAAGTGTTGAAAATTTACAAATTGGTAAAAAATAAGCAAAATGTAATTTTATGGTAAAATGTTTAAATTTGGCAGTTAAAAAGACCACGTTATTTTTCGTGCGGGTCAAACTTGATGTTGCAAACACAAACAACTGGAGCGGACAAAATTTATCTCAATGAATAAATGCGAACTTTATGTGTAACACAGTATAAGAAATGACACCCCAACCAGAAAAAAGAAATAAATCAAAAACCCAAGTTGGAACGAATTAACACGCTGTATGTTTTCCAACAGAACAACAGTTTTGCGAAATTTCAATTTTTGAAGTTCACGTGAACTTGTCCGTGTGTCAAGAAATGCAAACATTTCAAATACGGTTTCATTAAACAAACCTTAGAGTTGAGTTAGCAACCCAAAAATAATGAAGCTAATAACTACTACATCCGGTATAACAAAAAATGCCACAAGGCGATTCATATTTGCTTAATTTACCGCTTCTAATTCTCTACTTATTGCTGCAGGACTTTAAAATAACTTATTTGCCCGGATTTATAATAAAAATCAGGTTCTATCAAAATAATTTAGTACTAATTATAATTTTAAAAATTGACCTTTCTAGTCCAAGTTTTAGTAGTTTTGCATGAATACCAAAAAAAAAATTATTACTTTAGAATTTTATATGAAACGCTTCGTATTTAATCTAAAACGTAGGCCTTCTAAACTAAGTTTGAAATGTACAGGATGAATCATGTAAGTGCAACGCAAAAGAGGTGTTTTCTGTACTGGAGTACCCAGTATATTTTCATATACTTTTGTTGTATCCATAATGAGCTGATTTTAACAACCTTGTAACACTTATGATTTAACCGGTTGATTGCTTAATTACAGGCATTAAATGTACGCGATTAATGAAATATTTTAATTAAGTAATGTTACTGATGAGGGTACCCAATTTGAACATACCCTTGAGATCATGTAAAATGTTTAAAATTATGTTCTCAAAAAATATATCCGAGATATTTACAAAAACTGAGAAATCGTGCCAATGTTTGGGAGGGCCTATATGCCGAAATCTGAATGTTCAGGGTTTTCGGTGTTCCCTTATATAAGATAGTGGCCGATACAGTTACCTCAGAGTAACAAAGATGCATTTACTTAGCAACCGCAAACAAATGATCTTATTATGCATCAAGAAAAAAAAATGTAGCAGAGCAGTATATGCATAGCCTCTTTCCGGATATGATCCTCTAGCTAGCTTTGCATAGACTCAATGGCGTTGATGTTAACGGCATAGACGCGAAAGCACACCCATGTTGAATATTCTAATCCAGATCGAAGAAGTGCAGAAAATAAAGAAGGTAGTGCATGCAAATCGATGCAGTTACGATAAATAAATCCATAGATCTTATAGGACTGCGATAAGAACTGAATTATGTGATTGGGGATGATAGAAAGAGCGTGCTAAATTACAGACATATTTCTCTTACTTCAAATATTGGAAACATCTTTATCTACTGCCCGTTACTTCAATTTAAAAAAAAATCATTTTTGGATATAATCACCACGAGTTTCGAAGAGGCAGATCTGCCACAAATACTTTATTTTATTTATAATCTTCGTACATCATTCTGAGGAGCATTCGTAACAAGAATGTTTCATTGTCTATCTTCTGTGATTTTTAGTAAAGCTTTCGATTGATCCACAGAGTATCACAAGGCTCAGATTTGGATCCAGTAACTTTTGATCTATACACCAATGATATTAATGTATGAGGACGACACTAACCTGTTGATTACTAAATTAATCTCCTCCATCAAGGCAAAGTTTCTGGAAGATTCCACAAAGAATGACATGGAGTGAACATTACAACAAATTAGCTTAGCTTACTTCGTTATAAAATCTATTTCTTTAGGAGTTAAAAAATGCGCTACTGTTAAAAGGCTTAACATCCCTATGTGACTTAGGAGCAATTTCTACTAACTTACGGCATACTTTTATGGGGTTCTTGGTCATTTGAGAGAGCAGCCTTTATTGCCCAAAAACAATTAATAATAGTAATTGTTGAGATACGAACAATGGACTCATACAAGGCTATTTTCACATATTTAAGAATTCTGACCTTGCCGTGCATGAACATGTTACTAGCGACGTTCTTCATTACACTTATAAAAACAAAGACAGTTGTACCCAAGTCAAAACGTGCACCATCACAACGCCCAACAAAGAATCGATTTTCATTTGCCAAAATCTTAGTTACAAGTTACGAGTAAGGGTTTAAAGCAGATGGGCAGAAAACTATAAGTAAGTTTCATTTATTATTCGGGTATGTCGGTTTATTTTTATTTCTTTAATCAATTTACGTTTTGGAATCTTGTTTTATTTCTTTCTCAGCGTGTTGCTTTATTTAATTATAAACTGTATTATTTTTCTTATAATTTACCACTTGTTTTGCGAAATTTTGAAACTTGCACTTGTAGTGTGCGTTAACTTAATTATATTTTAAACTCGTTTCTTGAAAAAAAAATAGGTCAGATTCTTCATGTAAAACACTTATTTGTATAGAGGACAGTTGCCACGGACAAATACAACATGAAATGCGTTTCATGAAAACATCTGTTTGAAGTGATAGAAGTGATAGAAGGTAGAGATATGAAAAATACTCTCGAAACCACACTGATGACGCCGGGTAGGCAGAAACATGTCCGTGTGTTAGTGTATTTTTTTCTCTCTCCTTTTGTTGCGTTTGCCGTGAATTATTCCATCAATACCATGAGGAAGCTAAGCTATCTTAGCAATATTTTTTAATTATGCCTTTGTTTACTTTTCCTTTGTTTTTCGTTATTTGTTTGTTTTTAGTTTCATTTGTAATGGTTTATGGATTGTTTTTTTTTTTTTGGGGGATTGAAACTGATTCAGTTATTATTTATTATTAGATATTTAATTGAATTCAACTCCTGCAGCATTATTCTCCCAATACTGTAACGATATTTAACATAACAATATTTAACATAACACTATAAATTATTAACTTCACACGTATCAGATATACAGTCAATATCCCTAACAAGTGGTTTGCAGCTCACATTGGTATCAATGTTAAACAATAGCCTAGTATTATTGAGCATTTCACACTCAAGGCGATGTAATTTATAAAAAGAAGAAATATTAGGTTGGGAACATTACGATTTGATGTGCAGCAATGAAGTATTGTCATTTCTAACAACCGATATAACTTCAATGTAACATCATTTCGCTTCAGACATTCATTACTACAACGGACCACTCTTGTCTGCAATGAAGTTCTAGAATTAACGCGTCCACCTTTGCATAACATTTGCGAACCGTCTGTGCCACAAGATGTAAAGCATGAGGTTTACACGTCACATGTAAAAGTTGTTCACATTCTTGTTTTATAGAATGGCCCAGGCAACACATTGTTGCCGCGCCATCGCTCGCGTATTTTTGAATAATTTGTTAATTATCATCATATTGCTTAAATGGTTCTTTAAAAATACATATTTTGTTATATTTCAATTTTTTTTTCTTTTTTTTTTGTAAAAAAATAGTTTTCCACAATTTTATTTATTTATGGACCACTTCAATTGAACAGCAATTTATTTGTTTTTAAATTCTGGGCTTGCTGTTACTGCAAGACTTTATGTACATGTATTTATAATAAAACTCTAATACTGTTAAAACGACGGTAAATTTTAAGATTCGTTGCCGGTACTTATTATAATTTT
>LR736893.1:690834-711996 GCA_902654985.2 Oryctes borbonicus | reverse complement strand
AGCAGCATCCTTGAAAAATAAGAAACTCTGGAAGGCCAAGAAATTTAACCCAAACAATTTGTTACAAAAGAAACTTTGGAAACTTAGATTTTGTGCGCTATTGAATTGAAAATCCTAAAATATGCTACAGAATATTATTTCTTAACAAAAAAAAGATAAGGAAATACGAGAAGCACTACCAATTCACTTTCGTTCTACATAATAAATTTACAATTCAATATAAAAACGATCAAATATGATATAACCGCAGGGTAAAAGTAAAAGTAATCTCCAGTCGAACCGGTCTAAATTTTTAGAAACTAAAACTATTAAACATTTTTTATTTTACAGAAAGCAACATAACATAATGAACAAACCAGTGCTCTTAGTGTTCTTTCTGGTTGGTGGTGCCAAATGTATCGTTCCAAATATGCTAGGAGGCATAGCATTAAATTTCGACATTTACAGGAATAATCTCGAGAATTGGTACCAGCCCACTGCTGGTAAGTTAATTAAAAACTGTTCCACTTTTGTCAAATTTTTCAGGCATGTCCTTTATAACTATGTTCTCCAATTTATGCATGATTATGCAATAGCAGAACATAAGTTCCTAATCTTAAATCATTGAGCACCTCTCACAATTAACGGAAAAAATTATAACCTGAATCTGTATACAGCCGACTGTATCCTAGTACGAGGTGTTTGAAATAAGTAATCAGGCTGGTTTCTTCGATTTTTTATTCAAATGGAATTTCAATATTGTCTCCCTCAAAATAACTTCCTCGGGAAGCCAGACAGCTATCCACAGCAGTGCTGGAACTAGTCTTCAGCTGGTTCGTTACAGCCGTTTTAATATTTCCGAGTGGAGGAATTTTCCTGGTCAAAAATTCGTTTATTGACATTGGTTTGTAACAAGGCGCAAACAGGCGCATTGTCGTGATGCAACTCCTAGTTGTTCTTGATGTTTAGTCTCACACGCGTTGTGAACGATTTCCTGGCTATCAGAAAAGCAAATCAGCAAGCATTTGGTATTCTTGCTTGTTTGGACCTTGAATAGGTTGAAATATCCCATTCCATGTTCTGGCGCTTTGTAACCAGACACCTAAAACTTCTCACCGGTAATGATACGTTCGTCGCACGATATCCCTTTGATCCCGCCAAAGGTGTTTTGGAACGATTTTTGCTCGGATCTTTTCATCTCCAATTCACTAATCAAAATCTGATGACGGTAGTGTAAGTCAAATTCACCCCTTTCCCCCGATCATTTTGACTGTCAATCGGCACAAGATCCCGGATTCTGTCGGTATTTTCATCGATTCCTAAAGATGAAGGCCTTCCGCTGTGTGATTCATCTTCAATCAACTCTCTTTCTTCTGAAACTGCCTTAAACCACCTAAAGACATGGGCCCTTGACAAAACACTATCTCCGTAGGTCTGTTGAAGTCTTGCAAAAGGTTTCGTTGCGCTGTGCCCAAGCACATCGTTGCTCAAAACTGATGTTACTCATTTTTAGAATGCAATAGAAAAAAAACTGTTTCGCGAAAAGAATGGCTGCACCTTCAGAATTAGAATAGCATTATCAGGCCAACTGATGTAGTATATGTAATTTTCTTCTCCTGTATTTAGACATTCCTTATGTACCTGGAAGGTTAACTTTGTTTTTATTGAATTGCTTCAGATGCAAAACAAATGGGCGAAGTTTTCGATTTCATAGTTGTTGGTTCTGGACCAGCTGGAGCTGTAATTGCTAACAGGCTTACAGAAAATCCAAATTGGAAGGTTTTGCTTCTAGAGGTTGGAGAAGTGCCCGCGAAAATAACCGACGTCCCAGTGTTCATGAACTACTTCCAATTCACAAACTACAATTGGGGATATTTAATGGAAGAGGAACCGAATATGTGCTTAGGTTGGTAATCCCATAATACCAAATTATGCAACTGTTCCTGAATAAAATTTCCAGGTCTCACCGACAGAAGAATGGCTTGGCCAAGAGGTAGAGTTCTAGGTGGCACATCAGTGATTAATTTCATGATCCACATCAGAGGCAATCGATTAGATTACGACCGTTGGGGGCAGAATGGCAATCCAGGTTGGTCTTATGATGAAGTTCTACCCTACTTCAAAAAGTCAGAGGACTCCCAGATACAAATTCAAGAGCCCGATTACCATAGCAAAGGAGGATACTTAGGTGTCCGAGATGTACCACTAAGAACAGAATCATCTCACGCCTTTGTAAAAGCAATGCAAGAATTTGGATATAAGTACGTAGATTATAATGGCAGAGAACAGATGGGAGTATCATACGCCCACGCTACGAATAGAAATGGCAAAAGAGCTAGTGCTTACACGGCTTTTTTGGTGCCAGTACAACATCGACCCAATCTGAAAATCCTCACAAAAGCTAGGGTTACTAGGATATTAATAGACGAAGCTACCAAATCGGCTTACGGTGTATCATTCGTTAAAAACGGTGTAAACTACACTGCCAGAGCTTCTAAGGAAGTGATAATTTCAGCTGGTGCGTTGAGCAGTCCACAACTATTAATGCTGTCAGGAATTGGCCCTAGGGCGCATCTTGAAGAACTAGGGATTCCGCTTTTGCAAGATTTACCCGTGGGACAAAAATTATACGACCATATAACATTTCTTGGCTTAATATTTACTGTGAATTCCACAATAACTTTTGAATATGATAGACTCTTTCAAATACCAACAATGCTCGAGTACGTCCTGTTTAGACGAGGTTACCTGACCAGCATAGGTGGCGTAGAAGCTCTAGGGATTGTTAAGACGAACGTCTCAACTGATCCTGATTCCACTTACCCCGATATGGAGTTCATTTTCGTGGGTGGAGGGTTGCATACTGATGGGGGGGAAATTTATAGGAGGACTTTTAGAGTGTCCGATGAGTCTTATAACAAAATATGGAAGCCTTTGGAACAAAGACAGGCCTTCAGTATACTTCCCATGCTATACCATCCGAAGTCTTATGGATACCTAAAATTAAAGTCCAAGAATCCGTACCATTGGCCTACATTTCATGGAAATTATTTTACGGACCCGGGACACTTAGATATAAAAGGATTTATTGCTGGCATAAGACTTGCGCAGGAAATAATCAAAATGCCTGCTTTACAAAAGTACGGCGCCAAAATTTGGGACGTGAAAGCTCCTGGTTGTGAAGATCACGAATTTAACTCCGATGAATATTGGGAGTGTGCCTTAAGACATCTCAGTGTAACATTGCATCATCAAGTCAGCACCTGTAAAATGGGACCGCCATCAGATCCCGATGCTGTGGTCAATCATGAGCTGAAGGTTTACAATGTCGATAGACTAAGAGTTGCGGACACTAGTGTTATTCCATTCCCGATCTCAGCGCACACTAATGTGCCATCCTTTATGATCGGAGAAAAAGCTGCAGACTTGATTAAGCAAGCTTGGACAACCTCGTAAGATCAAATTTGGTTATCCTCTTGATGTGTAAATATTTGTGGGGATTTTGATTCTGGTTAGATCACGCGGAAATCCACAAATTAGTTTGATGTTCTGAATTTAGTAAACGTAGTGTGAACGGCAGGTCCTAGTATTCTAGTCCTAGCATCAAATTGAGTAAATAAAGTAATTACACTGCTTATTAATAATGAATGGAAAATGGGCCTCGCTTTCGAGCTAACGCTAATTCGCAAAATAGGAACGTAATTGCCAAAGATTACTTTAATGTAAGAAATATATATAACGTTGGGAAGGCATAGGGAGAGGATTCTGTGCAAGTGGAATAATTTATTAGCTTACTTGGCAAGTGTTTTGATATAAATAAGCAATTATTTTAGTACATGACCGTCATCTTAAATTTTCTAAAACAGAGACATGCATCTTGCGTGGAATTTTGTTTATCGTTGTAGCCGGCAAAAGACTGTTGTAACACCAGTAAACTTTTCATCACCATATCAGTGTGTGCATTTGATAAGGTCATATAAAAAGTTGCCAAATTTTATGTATGTTCAACCTCAAGAGAACAGGTGAGGTTCGAGATAAAAAAAAAAAACAAGTAATGCTTCTTTCCTTCTTTCAACTCCAGTACTTTTATTTGGCCCAGCAGACAAAAACTAAAAACACCTTTCCGAGACTACTTTCAGTCTGCTAATAATTTAAAACGATTGAAGTACTGCTGAACTAGCCAGTGAGAAGATTATAAGACGAGATATTTTTTAAACAAAATTATCTGGTCAGAAGAATCAAAATTTACAAATTTATCTTTAACAAATCTTTAACAGCAAAAGCAAGCAATATTGGGCGGCAGAGAATCTCGGACAAAATAAGGCAAGGTGACTACAGCATGGCTTTCATTCAACTCAATGTTTGGGAAATCGTCTCATAGGAAACACCAAATTGAGTTGGTATCGGAGCTATTGTATGGCCTGACTTAAGTCGTCTGGATTGTTTCTTTTTTAAGGAAGTTGTTAAAAATAGTATTAAAAGAAAATAGACTCTTTCTGACGATGTCAAAATTCAACGTGACGCCGGTAAGTAAGTTAGTGATGGCCAGAATGAACCAAAACGTCATATAAAAAGCTTCAACTATACCATTCATAAAAGGCCGCACGTGGTCTTAAGAATGTATTTTTAGTTTTTTTTTTTTTTTCAAGGGCCAAATAAAGGTGCTAGAGGTATTATTTAGGTTCATTATATTCATTAAGAATTCAATACTTTTATTGTATTTACTTACACTCACCCCCACAAATTACGTTCCTTCAAGATTAAGGCATCGTCTCTAGAATTTTTGTCAAATTTGTACATATATTTACGATCAGGTGTAATTGTACTAAATAATATTTACCAAGTGTTAAATATCATTAGTACTACGTGATAAAAAAGTAATTATTTAAATTTGATATTATAAGTGCTATTCCATTCAAAATAATAACAACAAGCAACTCCACTTCCTAGACTGGCTTGTTTGAAACAAAAACAATATAAATATATTTATCTAAGGTTTGTATTTGCCGACAGACAGTATAACTGTAATCAAAGTAAATTGAATTAAATTAAAAACAATCGGGCAACAGAGTATTGAATAACAATTTATTTACCTGCCTATCGATAACGGGTTAATCAACTTTAATTACACTAATTTCTGTTTGAAACGTGCTAATAATTGATAACTGATAGTGCTCTACGCATATCGTTGTTACATCTGGCTTTTAATTATGTATTTTAAATGATTGGCAAAGAGTAGTGGATGTCTCAAAACTCGACTACCTACTAGATAAATAATACTGGCTAAACAGAAATTTATTTTGAAGAAAATATGTTTCATAGTGGCCAAATAAAAATTAACTCTAAGCTTGGTCTGTAACGATCCTCCGTGCTTGCTCATTATGTGGCTTCACAGACTGTACTCTGCCGATCAAAAATAACCGTAGCCACTTAAGAGTCCCGTCCAAATCTCCTTTTTCCTAATTTAGCTAACAATATATCATGGTTTACACAGTCGAAAGAATTAGAGAGGTGCATGAATACACAAGCTATTGATTCTTTAGAGTCTAATCTGCTCGATTACTAGAAATATTGCTCTTGTTGCTGAACGTCCTCTGATATATCCAGCTTGACTGTTACATAAAATATTATTCTTCTCCATAAGTTTTACCATTCTAGTTTTGACAACTCAACCAAGAATCTTTGACACATTTTGATAGTAATGTAGTATCAAACTTTCTTTTGATCCTGTCTCAGGTACGGACATAATCAGATCTTGAAGAAATTTCTCAGTTTGAAAAGATATATTTGTCAAGTGCAGCGAGCTTTTGTGCACCGTGTTGCAATGTTGCTACAAAAATTTCGTCTTTACCTGACGTCTGCTAGTCTAGCTAGAGCCTCGATTCTCGAACAATTTGAGAAGCTTGGACGGTCTTTGCTAAGAGAGGCATTCATAAAAAAAATTCTTCGCACCTTCTATAGCGTCTACATCACTTCTGTAAGTCTTACTTATGTCATTCACAGTAAACTTTGGCTTTGAACATCTTCCACCCTATTTATTTCCTATCCTCCAGGTAACTCTGGCCTTGTTATTGGAATCATTTTCATCTATCGAATTAACTATCGAGGGACCTCTTCTTAGATCTTCTCTCCGATAACTCATACAGAATTCGGTGCATAGTTCATTTGGTATTAAGCTCTCCTTCGTAGAGGCTCGAGTTTTTGAAACGCGAAAAACTGTTTAATTCAAGGGTGATTATGCAACTTCTATGACCAGTAGTAGTGATAAAACTAACTTTGAACAATTCTAAATACCGTAGACGATAGAAACGATCAAGAACATTACGAAACCGTACCAAACCAAATTTTGATCAAAAGTGCATTAACACTCCTCAAATGGTAAGTCAGCAAATAGGCCACAGTCATGGTGTGATAGGTATCACGTCAAGTACGCTTCAATTATGCCTGCGATTCTGGAAAAAAATTTTATAATCGGGAAATATTCTTCGTAATACTAGTGATAGTGGTGTTCAAAGTCTTCTGGTATATTAATCATGATAAAAAACAAACTTTTTCTACTACAGCTCGAGCCAAAGGCATCTTATGAATTAAACCTTTCACAATTTAGAAATGTCAAGATGTTTTTTAATTTGAAATGAAGCAATGATTAATACAATCTAATACCTTCAGATGTATCATAGTAAAATTAGTTAAAAGTTAACTAGACTCTCCTAATTTTTAGGAGGATAAAAAAACTAGGTAAACAAAAAATCTACAGGTCGATAACCTTCTTCAATAATTCCTGCCTAAAAAAAAGACATGACATAGAACTGTTAATTATTTACTTTACATGCAAAAAAAGAGCCTTAATTCTCTCTCTACTATTATGTAAATTTATCGACGATCGCGAAACTCGTTTGTTGGTCGAATCAGCGACCGACCTTGAGGGTAATTCACGTCAAGATGTTAAGTAATAATTGTAGCGCAGTAGTTGCGCCTACATACCCATAAATTAGTATTTGCATCTGGATATCCTGCTTTGTGGCTTTTTTATGACGCTAGTTGATTATTAAATATTGAGAATAGATTACATTATCTTTTAAAAAAATTTTAAACACGCGCCACTTTGGAAGTAAAGAAATTTGAAATGAGCAAGAAGTTAGTTAAATAAGACGGGAAAATTCAGCCATATTTTATTAGTCGGAAAATTGGACGTGGTATTCATTGATTTGAGATGATTCTGTCGGCAGTATGTATTTATGATCTATTCTCAAATAACACTTATCGTATTTCGAGGTCTCGAAAGAAACATGATAATTGCTTTTTGCTGAGATAAAAACTATGCACCAATTCACCCAAGTTGGTCAAGGGAACTAGGCCAGTGAATATCGGCACTAATTAAGCTCCAGCAAGTTGTTTTATCTATGCAAGTAAAGATATTGCGTGATCAGACTTTGATTTTAATTAGGAATTATATAAATAAGTCGTTAGTTAGAACCGAGTTATTTTTTTTGGATTTGACTGAGGAAGTTTATTGTCCTCACACATGGAAGTTGTCTTGAACTTATAACATACGAGGATGGTATGATAAATACGTGTGTTAAGGAAGACAACTGTTTTGCGTTTGCTAGATTTTATCGACATAATCTGCTTGTAGCTCTATACACTCCAGCGATGTTAAAATAGGCATCTGTATCGATAGTGACGTGAGTCGCTTTCCGCCATGCCATTTTTTTAATTTGAAAAAAGAAAGAAGTCAGAGGGGGCCAAATCTGGCGAATATGGTGGATGGGGCACCAATACGTACTGTAACGTAATTGCCGATGAGTGGATGGAAAAGAATTTTTTCTTCGCTAGACGAGCTCTTTTTCTCTTTAGTTCACGCCGAACTGATCTAATAAATCAGCCTAGTGCTGTCCCGCGCTAGCCCGCCCTTCCTTTCTCCAAACAATGAATTAAGATTATGCCTTCCAAGTACCAAAAAAATCGTCGCCATAACTTTTCCAGTCTTCGCCTTCTTCGCATATCTCGCATGTTCAGGGAGAAGAGCCCATTTTGCCGAGTCTCATCTGCAGTCTAGAGACTCACTCGAATCGCGCTTAAACATATCTGAACATTTTTTTCAGTTTTTGATCAATCAGCAGCACCCATCTCGCCGACAGCTTCCTCACACTCATTTTTTCGCTTTTGTACGTCAATAAATGTTTTAACACTATTTTTATGGATATCTCTGTAACACAGAATCATGGCCCTGTATTCTTCAAAAGTGTCGAGAACCATTTTTAGAAGTAACTTTAAAGAACGACAAGTAACAGAATATCAATTTGAGGTGTGCCACAATTTCCTAGTCAACTAAAAGTAAGCGTTTTTCAACAAAAATGCAATATTCAAATAATACTCGAAACTAAAATACATTAATTCCGGTTCAATTATGTCTTCACAATTCGAACAAAGTAAAAAAAAAGTGCTGCAGCTTCAAAACAAAAAGCTTAGGGACATTAGTGCATAAGACCTTCTTTTTATTATTTTATTTTATTTTATCGTGCATTGTAGTTTCTTCAATGTCACCCGGTATAATGTTTATGATAGGCCTCTATGGTCAAGATTGTTTTTGCTATTACGAGAATAAATGTATTACATTTTTGACGACTTACCACGCTCCCGTGTTACGTAAAAGTAAAAGTGTTTCATTTCTTTTAAGACTTTAACACTTCATCTAATCGGAAACCGAAAAAAAAAATACAATGATGTACGGTGCAGTGAACTACTGTCCTATTCCGAATGTTCATATTAAGACTTAGGTTCCGAGGGGGGAACAGGAAACAAGTGCAATACGGCAACTGAGGGCCATCTATTACATTATCCCAAAATCTATTACAACCTTCTATCATGCTCTATTGCAAAGGGCAATGCACTTTGATAGTGAGTGGCAAAATAATTAGGAAAAGATAATTTGAATATTTTCTAAAATATCTCGAAAATAATATCTTTAGCATAAACCCCAGTTAAGGTTTAGCTGCATCTTATCTTTTTTTGAACAACTACGAACTCCTATAGCAGCTTTTGGAAACTATTTTGAACAATTCTATTAGTTACTGTAATTGCTGAATAAATCTCAATTAACGGCAAGGTAGTCAAACATGCAGCGTCCACTAATTATCCATTGTGATCCAGCTAATCTTTACAACAAAAAATGTAGGACTACACAAAGAGGACGTTGTCCATTGCGTTTTGTTGCAACAAAAACTGTGCACCTACGCGGGCCAACGGAGAGCCAGTGAGCACTGCCATGAAAAATTAACAGATCAAAGACTAACATGTACTAAAAATATATTTTAATAAAATCTTTTGCTAAACTCTGCAAATAGTAGAACGTATGGATTTAGAACTAGCTACATAACATTATTTTGTATCAATTTTATTTTATCGCAGATAAATATGCAAGAAATACTTGACCCATATTGCAGGGGCGAAGGTTTTCGAAGAAATATGTTTAGAAAAAAAAAATATAAACAACAGATAGAAGGATTTGGATGCTTTTGCAACAGTCGAATTGAAGATAAAGTGCATACGTTATATGATGGTAAACATGGCATTTTGAAAGAAACGAAGATAGTGTTATTGCGTTCAACTGAAAAGGTGAATTCGTGTCATTTCCACAACTTGTTCTCCATCAATTTCACGAAATATAAATAAAAATGACTGCATAAGGAGTCAAGGACGTAAACCTTTGACTATCCACGCAAAATCTAGTAGCATGAGAAAATAGTTTTATAATATTATGACTCAAATCAACTCCTGCGGTAAATGTGCAAATACCGTCTTGGTTACGCAACTATCACCAATTGAAAGGTCAAAAACCTAAGTGATCGCGAAAAAAAAAAGAAAAAATGCATTAGCACAATGTGATTCCCAACACTACAAACGGCGACCGATTGACCAATTATCGAAGTGTTAATGACCCTAAGATGTTATGCATGAAGTTTGCGGACAGAAATAGATAGAAAAAAAACGACAATGAGATTGTTTTCGAGCAGATTTCGGAAACGTTTTGACCTTATCAATGTTTAAGTTGATGCGGTACTTCAAGTCGTTCCGAACTAATATATACTCCAAGGTAAGTTGTTGGTTACGTTATTTAGAGATAATTCATTCGACGGGTAATCACTTTCTAAAAATATTTCGTCGTAACTGGTGACGGGTTTTCGAGCGTATGATTGATCCAAAAGACGATTTTAAGTTAAGACTGTTTTGAATAAGTGCTTCCTTACCAGGAACTGAAACCTAACATTCAAGGGTTGTCGAGTACTGGAGAAGACATTAAGAGATGAATTTAGTAAGTACCTACATAATATCCTTCGCCAATACTTATACATAGCAATTTTTTGGAATTTCGCAAGGTGTTGTTCTTTTGTTTAACACATTTCATACTATAGTCTGTCAGTTTTTTAAAAGCTTATAAGATCCTTATTAAGCGACTTATATTCTACAGCAGAAAGAGGCATTACAGTGTTCAGTTATCTACTCATCTCCAATTTATGTTTAAATTGTCTTTCAGTGCTTTGCAAAAACTGCATGGCTGTAGGAGTGATGCTAAAATATTACAAATATTTCAAAAACTACTGAATATATTGCTTTGAAAATTTTCATATCGAAGTAGGTAAAAAACGACAAAACGCCTACATTAGAGGTGTGGAATCGTTTCTGTAATGATACAAAATAAATCCGAAAAACACCCTGTATATTTCTAAAGAATCTAATTAGTCTATTAAAAGGTAAACTCAACAACATGCGTTTAAAAATGACACATGAACACAAATATATGAACAAGAACACATTCAAATTAAAAACGCCTAAAAAATTTGGACAAACACACGTTTATGAGGCGTTTAAATGTCTGCCCCTGCTAGGCGACAGGCAGGTCTATATATCATAAATTTCCACAAAATATTGTCAAAATTATATTCGAGCCTGTAGATCTTGAATATTGCGCGGTCTATTTTGTAAATCATCCCACAAATAGAAGTCCAAAGGAGTGAGGCTTGAAGATTCAGAAGGCCGTTTCATTCCGTCTCTCCTTCATATGCACTGATTTGGACGCAGTTGCTTGAAAATTCATGTATTTTTAAACTAAAAACTAAAAAAAAACCGGTTGAGAATGCGAATCATTCGTATCCTCGAAACGGCCGTCCCGAATTAATTAATTAAACTTATGTGGTGCGGAGGTTACCGATACTTTTGTATTGTTCACCTTACTACGCCACAGTCCTTGCTACCATTATTATAAAACTGATCTATTACGGGAAGATCAAGATAGGTGCGAACGAATTAAGCATATGCTGCTTAGTCAACCTCCTTCGAAATACTGTCCAACAGCTGACACACTTGCCATCAGCGATTATTTTTTAACCTCTCTAACGTCCTAAAAACGCTTCCCCTTTAGGTTTCTCTTCATTCTTGGGAATAAGAGGAAATTATAGAGGAAGGCGTTGTCACATGGACGCTATGTGGACGGGCGTGCTATCATGACGAAGCAGGCAGTTTCCCGATTATCAGAATCATTTTTTTTTTCACTGCCTCACCCAATCCCTGTAACACTATGGTAATTTGAGTTCACCGTGATGCCCGGAGCACTCAACGTGACTCGGTCGATGTTAAAAAAACAGACCCTCACAGACTTCAGATATGATTTCACTTGCCGTGTTTTTCCTTAGCCTAGGCGATGAAAGTATCTTCTCCTGGCTAGACTGCTGTATTGTTTGCGGATCATAGCCGTAACACCACGATTCATCCCCTCCGATATCCTTTGACAACAAATGGTTTAATTCCTGGTACAGTTTCAGACAGTTCTCTGTTATCGGGCTGTAGTCTTGGAACAAACTTTACCGCGACGCGTCTTATGTTCAAATCTTCAGCTAACATTCTTTGGCATGAACACCAGGAAATGCTAGTGATTTGATCCAAATGATGACTGCTCTAGTTACATTCCGTCACGTTTTAACTGGTTAAATCCCCATAAATTCTTGCCTGACTTCCTGCCCATAAGTTTCCCGAAGTGTTGGAAGTGTTTCTGCCGCTGTTTTCCTTAACAGGAAATAGAATTTGATGTTGACGCGTTGTTCTATAAAATTCGCTATCGTAAAATCGCCGAGAGCAGTAGAGAGTAACTTCATCACGCTATCCGTTGTGATTCAAATTAATTGATGACGCAAGTAATTACAAAATTAGACTACTTTTGGCGGAAGAGCGCGTACATCAACAAACTGGCAATTGGAAGAAAGTATTCTTTATGAATGAATACCAACCTTTTGACAATGGTCATCTTAGAGTACCCCGTAAGTCAAACTGAAGATTTACCATTCTGTAAACTTCATTGCGTGCTAGAGGCACAATAATGGTTTGGGGTGGTATAAGTTTGTCAGCATATATAAAATTACGTTGATCACTAAGCAATACAATGCAGATATTGAAGCATTTGCAAAAAAGTTATGAATAGCAATTCGTAGAATTGCTACTTAATTTATTATTGCATTAATTAGCAATTAATTATTAATTACTTGCTAATTAATGCAATATCTAACGCTAATGTATATTTTTAACGGAAATCAATTTTGATAATTTAAAATAACCATGGCCATTATGAGAATCGTCTGAAGAAGATTGTAATATTTATGTTAAATGGTACAGTAGATATACAGTAAGTATGTCACAAATGCTGACTTTTCAGTAACACCGCCGTAAAACAGAAAATTCTTGAAAATGTGGGTCGGCGTTGTTAGTTCTATGGTTATTAGGTTCTTTTTGAAAATAATGCTGGTGGTCACAATCTTGACAGCATTTTATTTCACCTTCAGCATTCGAAACAATTTACTAAAACAAATGAATAAAATGACTAAGCAATGACACTACTCTTTGGGTAGTTATTCGAAGGCAGCAAAGAACAAAGTGTGACTACTCTTAGAAATGCTGTAATAGAATTCGTTTCTAATGAAGCCACATAATTTTTACTTTGTAAGTCGCAAAACAAAAAACTACGCGTTGTTTTCATAGTGAAATTTGTAAAAAAAAAAACAATATTAAAACAACCTCAGATCAGTTCGCAAATGAGGATCACACTGTATATTCAAAAGTATTTAAAGTATGTAGCATAATCAGTCTACATCTAAAACCTTCATTTCATAGTACTTCTGGAAAAATTACTAGACAAAGTAGATCATACACACTGTACAGAATAACACCTGTAATGTTCTAAGTCGCTTCTTCCTTTTTTTTCAGGTAGAAAAGTTGCTAATAGCGCTTAGCTTAGAATTTTTTTCTACTGCGTATGGTATACTTCCTCTAGATTATTGCAGTAATCTGAGACCATTCAAAGAATCTCTAGATATAACAATACCCAACGATTTTCTATCAACTCAAGCTAATCGTAAGGAAGCTCCAAAACGTAAGTTGAACCATTCTTTGGAAAATGTGCGTAGTTACCAGAATGTTGACAATTTCAAAGGTTTAATTAGACTTTCAACTTTTAATCTCCATTGTCGAACACGTCTGGAATTTATGCGTATAGTTACTAGCTACAAACATGAAAAAAAAAACAATTTTCAAATGAAATAATCAATAATAACAGCACGACATTTCTAGAACCGACAGTTAAAAGCGATTATGTGGAAGAGTTCGATTTCATAATAATCGGTTCCGGTCCTGCCGGATCCGTCATAGCAAATCGATTAACAGAAAATCCAAGATGGAGTGTTCTGCTACTTGAAGTTGGAGATGTTCCCACTAATCTAACGGACATCGTTGCTATGGCAAATTCATTCCAAATGACCGACTATAATTGGAGATTCGTTATGGAGCCGCAGGAAAATGCAGGTTTAGGTAAATATTCCTTACGTCATAGATGCATTGCTTACAATTTCATGTACTTCATATCTAAAGGTCTCGTCGATAGACTGATGAACTGGCCAAGAGGTAAGGTATTAGGAGGAAGCTCGACGATAAACGCTTGTGTGCACATCCGTGGGAACCGCAAAAACTTCGATAGATGGGCCGAGGCTGGTATCACAGGTTGGTCTTTCGCAGACGTCCTCCCATACTTCAAAAAATCTGAAGATTTCCTGGTAGAAATCCGAGATCCAGGATACCATCGCCAAGGCGGCTTGCTAGGTGTTCAAGACGTACCTTTTAGATCGGATTCCTCGAAAGCATTCGTAGATTCAATGCTCGAGTTTGGATACGATTACGTCGACTATAATGGAGGGCAACAGATTGGAGTATCCTTCGTCCATGGTACTCTCAGAAATGGTCGACGTTCGGGAGCGTTCAATTCATTTTTACTGCCCTTTAGCTACAGGCAGAACTTGAGAATCTACACAGGGGCTAGAGCTACAAAGATTTTAATCGATCCAAGAACTAAGAGGGCATATGGAGTTAAATACGATAAAGGCGATGAATATCACATTGTGACGGCACGCAAAGAAGTGATTTTATCAGCGGGATCATTCAGTTCGCCGCAACTCTTGATGTTATCAGGCGTTGGGCCTAAGCAACATCTCGAAGAATTAGGAATACCGGTTATTCAAGATTTGCCAGGAGTTGGCAATAATCTGGGAGACCACGCTATTTTATATGGGATAACATTTACATTTAACGAAACAATAACAATACCGTACCATGAAATAGGGCAAAATGATCAGGTAATGGAAGATTTCCTTAATGGACAAGGTATACTAACAACCTTAACTGGTACAGAAGCTTTAGGTATTGTAAAAACACCGTACACCATCGACCCAGATCCTACTGTGCCTGATGTTGAACTAATTTTCATTGGAACGAGCAATAATATGGATAACGGAACTGTTTTCAAAGAACTCGTAAGAGTAAGAGATGATATATTCGACGCGATATGGGGTCAAATTCAAGACAAAGACGCTGCTACCATTGTACCCATGTTATACCACGCTAAATCTCGTGGATATCTTCGATTACAATCCAACAATCCCTACGACGTGCCATTATTCTATGGCAATTACTTCACCGACCCAAACAACGATGACATCAAAGTCCTAATATCATCAATAAGAGTCATTCAGGAGTTAATGAAAATGCCCGCATGGCAGAGATATGACGCCAAACTGGTAGAGGCTGTAATCCCAGGTTGTGAGGCTTATATGTTTGATACCGACGAGTATTGGGAATGCTTTTTGCGACATTTAGGTGCTACGGCTAACCATCAAGTTGGCACATGTAAAATGGGACCCGCTTGGGATCCCGAAGCTGTAGTCGGTCCCGATTTAAGAGTTCGCGGGATCCGGGGCTTAAGAGTTGCTGATTCTAGCATTATTCCTGAACCTATTGCGGCTCATACAAGTATTCCTACGTTTATGGTCGGCGAAAAGGCTGCTGATATGATAGCGAAATGTTGGAGAAGGCGTTAGGCTTAAGATTTTATAGTATTTTGTATGATCCTTAGATGAAATAAAATTGTTGCAATATTGCTGAGTAGTTTCACTTAATGAGAAAAAAAGGGAAATAGTAGTTAAGTATGTGGACAATTTTTATACAATGTTAGTGGTTGGAGAGTTATGCTTTGACTCGCTGTGGCACATCATGCGTCAACAACAATCATCTCGAAATTATTTTTACAGCGAACAGTATATGCGTCTACATAATGCAAATCAAAGTAGTTATGTCCAACAATTTGCTAGTCAATTAACGAAATGTTATAGCCCTTCCAAGGATTGTCAAGCTATGAGAAATGGACATGGTAGGATTACCGGGTGTTCCATTTATCTTGGCACACGCAAATATCTTCAAGCTACTTCACTCTAGGCGAATACCTTTTCATTCAGAATTGATTTGTCTTGAAGAATTTATGAAAAGAAGAATAGGTTCAATTTGAAAAACGCTTCACGTGAGGTTGACGCACACTAAAGTATCGGTACACTCCACATGGCACGAGTTTAATTAATTAATTCGGAACAACTGCATCAATCCCCATTTCCAACCGTATGTTATGGGAAAAAATTCTAATTGTAACATGCCATTCTATTTCTATTCTCGAGAAAAGAATATTATTTACAAGCATCTACTTTAGCCGCCTATACACCCTAAAACCAAAACATGCGAAAACTACGGAAGGGATAGACGAAAGGATATCTCGCTTTTGTGTCGTGCTACACTTGACGATTCTATTCAACCGCATCTGTATGACCTGATGTGCTCATTGAATCTTGAACCTACCGCTCTTTTACGATATGCAATTTTATAAATTCTGGACCCTTCCTTTATGTCCGGTTTATTTTTCGAATTACCAAGAAGTGTATTTCGCAAACTGAAACATACGTTCATATCTTGGCCCCTCAAAACTTTACTAACACAGTGTGTAAAAATTGTGAAACTTCTCTTTCATACCATATCGAAAGGTATTAGTAAACACACTGTATTGGCATTGCATTGGAATGTTTTCTTCTTATTATCTACGTAAATACTCACTTCTTCTGTTGTATGAAAATGGCAGTGACAAAATTTCGTTTATAGGTTACCATCAATTCGGTTGGTTGGCTATTCTTATGGATGAAGTGAAACAGGTTTTGCAGATAGCAGAAAAACTTTTTTTGTCTAATAATCACCACATGGAAAAAGGGGTTAATGTTCAAGACAACAGGTTTATTGACCTTGCTTATTTCGTTAAATATTAAAATATTATTTTTAATATCCAACAGTTACACGAAAAACGCTGTACTACCTTTAGCAGAATGAAAACAGGTTTGTTAAAGTAATATGATCGATGAAGAGAACTCAAAAGTTTACCATTAATACCAAAGGGTATTGGTGATGGTGTAGTGTTTGTGGTATCCCGGTCTGAATTACGCAGTAGCTTCTTGCGTTCAAAGACCATGAATTTGGTAAATAATATTATTATCTAAAAACATATTAGTCACCTTATTTCGAGATCTAAATACAAGAACTTTTAGCGATAGATTAGTTTGCGAAAGAATTTTTTTTAATTTATAAATATAAATAAATGGATTTGCGTATAGATTTGAATCAACGATTATTGATGCAAAATAAGCTCGGTTTCTTACTGCGACTTCTTTTGCAGATATATGTAAATTGCCTACGTTAGTAGCTTATCCACTATAGAATATATCAAGCAATTATATAACTCTTCCTTACAAATTTTAGCTAAAATCCTTTCTACGCATGAATTTAGGATTCATATTGTTAACGCATGGTTTTATACCTTGTACATTATATACTAATACAACATTATCATACAATTCACATCCGCCGTTGATCAAGCCTGCATATACCTCAGAAAGATGGGATGATAAACCTCAATTTGGAGGTAAGTAGGTAAAAATTTAAATTATTTTTTATAAATATTCATTCAAAAGCACAGGTCTCCAAATTTACGGGTCCACATTAGACAGCAAATTCTCACATTTTCAACAGAAATTGTATTAAAAGGCATTACTATGAATGATGGAAACGTCTTTGAATTTTTTAAATTATATCAAGCTCGGGCAATTTGCAGAACAGCAAACGACAACAATCCAAATGTTCATCAGATTTTGCCCCAAAAATTCCAGGTAAATTGCTCGAAATTTGGAACCTGCTCGGAATTTAAAAGTTCATAAGAGTCAATGAAGTTTACTTCCTTCTCACTTAAATTTGTCTTGGGACATATGCAACATCACAATCGAATAGATTTTCAAACAATCAAATGTTTTCAGCATTAGCATCTGCACCAGCAAGTCGCTTCTGAAAGGAAAGCTCAGATTCACCCTGTTTTTTAGCATTTCTGCACTGAATGGCATAACAACAAGTTCTGGCCTTTCACTAGTTTCCAAGAAGCCTTCTAAATTCAATTTGTTCATATGAATTACCAGACCTGTAGAAAACGCCAATTTCTTAAGGGTGTCTCACAAAGATGGTTCCTCTCGAAAAGAAATATATCAGCTTCATGTCTGAGCTAAAAGAATCATGAGGGAACCTTTGCATAATTAAGCCATAGAACTGCCGTGCAATATTCACATGCATTGCAGCCGATTTCAGACCATTTTTTTTGTATTTTTTGAAGATGTGCTCCCCAGTTATAGTGCCATGCATGGAAAGGAGTGTCACATGTATCCAACTAGCGACTTCCGTGACGTCATCTATTCCAATTATCCAATAATCAAATCTATTCCGATGAAATTACTACGCGCAATGTTAATAATGTTTGGCACATTTCCGTATACCCGGCGTACCGCATAAAATCATGTCGGGGCCTACAATGGCCAGCGGATCATATTTTGGAGATCTCTGTTCTAAAGTAACAACTACCAATAGTTGAGTGTAGGCTTTCACGACCATAATCCATTGTAAAAATGTCTTTCGGGTGATGTCGTGTAGTTAATATTTTACTTGACGATTCGCTGACCATGTTGTCAGCTTCTTCAGAAGATTTCTAAAGACTAAGACTAAGACTAAACACGGTCTTTAGAAATCTTCTGAAGAAGCTGACAACATGGTCAGCGATAAGTCAAATAAAATATTAACTACACCATTTCTATAACAACTACCAATTCCATCATCATCATCAGACCATCATTATAATATTAAATATAAAAAAAATAAATATGTACTCACGTTCGTTAGCGGAAAATTCGACAAAATCTATGCAAAAACACTGGATAGACTCACCTGCAAAAAAAGTAAAGAGAATTAATGAAATAAACTGTTTATTACAGCTATCCATTCACCAAATTCATATACTGAAAAAGAGTATGACTTCGTAATAGTAGGTTCAGGACCAGCAGGATGCGTAATAACCAACAGATTATCAGAGAATCCCGCTTGGAATGTACTGCTATTGGAGGCTGGTAAAGAACCTAGTGTAATAACTGAAATCCCTGCAATAACTAGTTACTTCCTATTGACGGACTATAATTGGGGTTATTTAACCCAGGAACAAGAAAATATGGCATTAGGTAAAGGTCCGCTCCATTTATAATTTTTCAATGCCACTTCAATGTTATTTTTTTAGGCCTCGTGGACAGACGTATGCATTGGCCTAGAGGTAAAGTACTTGGAGGTAGTTCAGTGATAAACGCCATGATCCATTTCAGAGGAAACCGAATAGACTTCGATCGGTGGTCAGAAAACGGCAATAGAGGCTGGTCTTATGATGAACTCCTACCTTATTTTTTAAAATTCGAAGACTACCACGTAAAATTCCAAGACCCAGGATATCATCACCAAGGTGGTTACCTTCATGTGGAAGACGTTCCTTACAGATCGAAATCTGCTGAAGCTTTTGTCGAAGCCATGCAAGAAATGGGGGTTAAATACGTAGATTATAATGGAAAGAATCAATCCGGTGTCTCGTACATGCATGCTACTACAAGAAATGGTCGAAGATGTAGTGCTTTCAATTCACTTTTAGAACCTATAAGGAAAAGGAAAAATCTTAAAATCTACACTAGTGCACGGGTTATCAAAATAATGATAGACAAGGATACGAAACATGCTTGGGGTGTCAAGTACGTGAAAGATAAGCGTTTGCATATAGCTAAAGCTCGGAAGGAAATTATAATTTCAGCTGGGGCTTTGAGTAGTCCGCAATTGCTAATGCTATCTGGTATTGGTCCTGAAGATCATTTAACGGAATTAGGAATACCAGTTATGAAAAATTTACCAGTTGGACTAAAGCTTTATGACCACCTAGCATTTTATGGATTAACGGCAACCGTAAACGAATCGATTACAATACCTTTTGATGACCTATACCATAGTTTGCAGCCATTACAAGAATACATTCAAGGCAGAGGGATACTAGCCACTCTAACAGGCGCAGAAGCTTTGGGTATTATTAGAACACCATTGGCAGAAGATTCGTATTCAGATTATCCTGACATTGAGTACATATTCTTGGGCAATAGCGCTCACGCAGATAAAGGAGAATTCTTCAGGAAAATCGGTAGAATAACAGATGAAGTGTACAACGCCATTTGGAAGCCATTAGAAGGAAGACAGGCGTTTACCATCTTGCCAATGCTTTACCATCCGAAATCTTACGGATACTTAAGATTAAAATCGAAGAATCCATACCACTGGCCCAAATTTTACGGCAACTACCTTACAGATCCAGCAAATTTGGACGTTAGAACTTTTATAGCATCGATAAGGATAGTTCAGAAGCTTCTAGAGATGCCCTCGTTTAAAAAGTACAACGCCAAGCTAGTAGAGACGCCAGCCCCAGGGTGTGAAGAGCATAATTATGACAGCGATGCAAATTGGGAATGCAGTTTGAGGCATTTAAGTTCTACCGTCCACCACCAAGTAGCTACTTGTAGAATGGGTCCTGAAACAGATCCTGAAGCCGTTGTCAACGACAGGTTAAGGGTGTACGGCATCTCTGGCTTAAGAGTAGCTGATACGAGTATAATTCCTGAACCAATAACAGCTCATACCAATATTCCCTCATTTATGATAGGGGAAAAAGCCGCGGATATGATTAAAGAAGATTGGATGAAGATGCAATAAAAAAGGAAACATTATAAAAAGACTTTAATAAGACTATTTTTTTAATATTATTTTTCATAGTATTGTGTTTATTTTTATGCAACCATTTATGCTATGGTGCTTTGTAAGATGCATTATTTACAGTATTCTAGATGTACAATTCATGAGTAATCATAAATTAAAGAATTAACTGTTATTAAATAAAATGAGTAATAATTGCCAAGATTATAGTATAAAAACGGTGATTATATAATTATTACGTGCTACGGTACTTCCCATAAATCTCTATCCGTAGTAATTCAATTTAATTGTAAAAGCAAGTAAATTTAATAAATCATCTAAGAGCTCAAATAAAATGATAACGTAATTATTAGAATTAAGGCAATTAATGGTTGCCTTGTAAGTTTTTCTAAGCCGTTATAATTCCAATCCACAATCAAATCAAATCAATTTCACCAAGTCGTATGCTCCACATATCACATTCACTTAACAAAAACTCATAAATAACATGCAGATAGGGACAGTGATGAAGCTTGTTGTGATGGGTGGTCAACCCCGCTTACGCAGGTGTAAGCGGCAATCGGTTTCTTTTTTGTTGAGTTACTTTACAAAAAAGTTGGCCACCCTTCTATTAAAGCTTATGTTGTAATGTAAGTGTTTCGCGCAAAATAATGTCTGAATTTAGTGTTCCCCGAC